>JBCFYV010003508.1:10393856-10468624 GCA_039000515.1 Timema cristinae | reverse complement strand
AAATTCCTGGAACACGAATACAAATTACTATCAGATAATAATATACACTCGAATTGAAAAATAGTTGTAAGAAATGCGGTCATTTCATGAATGAAGACTGCTGCAGTGCCACAGACTAGACCGTTTGTCAATATTATTTATATAGCTCCTTTGCCAAATAGGTCACCTCTCTCTAACTAAAGTATTAGTCTCGCTTTCTACCTTATATACCTAAGTTCACGAGAGGGACCCTTGACAAAATCTGGGATTACTCTAGCTGAAATACACATGTTTTAGTTGGTCATAAGACGTTTTACACAATCTGGGATTACCCTAGCTGAAATACACATGTTTTAGTTGGTCATAAGACGTTTGACACAATCTGGGATTACTCTAGCTGAAATACACATGTTTTAGTTGGTCATAAGACGTTTGACACAGTCTGGGATTACTCTAGCTGAAATACACATGTTTTAGTTGGCCATAAGACGTTTGACACAATCTGGGATTACTCTAGCTGAAATACCCATGTTTTAGTTGGTCATAAGACGTTTGACACAATCTGGGATTACTCTAGCTGAAATACACATGTTTTAGTTGGTCATAAGACGTTTTACACAATCTGGGATTACTCTAGCTGAAATACACATGTTTTAGTTGGCCATAAGACGTTTGACACAATCTGGGATTACTCTAGCTGAAATACATATGTTTTAGTTGGTCATAAGACGTTTGACACAATCTGGGATTACTCTAGCTGAAATACACATGTTTTAGTTGGCCATAAGACGTTTGACACAATCTGGGATTACTCTAGCTGAAATACACATGTTTTAGTTGGTCATAAGACGTTTGACACAATCTGGGATTACTCTAGCTGAAATACACATGTTTTAGTTGGTCATAAGACGTTTGACACAATCTGGGATTACTCTAGCTGAAATACACATGTTTTAGTTGGCCATAAGACGTTTTACACAATCTGGGATTACTCTAGCTGAAATACACATGTTTTAGTTGGTCATAAGACGTTTGACACAATCTGGGATAACTCTAGCTGAAATACACATGTTTTAGTTGGCCATAAGACGTTTGACAAAATCTGGGGTTACTCTAGCTGAAATACACATGTTTTAGTTGGTCATAAGACGTTTGACACAGTTGTTTAGACACCTGTTAATCCTATGTTGTGTGTTTGTTTACTCACGACTCGCGTTCAAATAGACAGTGTCTGTTCAATTACCTGATTGTTACTTTAAGATAGATTAGGTTTGCAAATCTGAAAGGGAATCGTCTGTTGGTTAAGTTAGATTAGGTTAGGAGAGATGAGTTATGCAAGAATTGAATGTATTTACTTGATTGTAAGGCTAGGCTATATTTTATTATAATATGTTAGGCTAGGTATGGATAAATAAAAGGAAGAATGATCTCTATCCTTAGTCCATCCGTCTTATCTATGTTGGTCCAAAAGACATCACATTTACTTACTAATACTGCGTAAAACGAACTATGGCCTCTTAGATGAGTTGTCAGATTCGACATATACGAGTATAATGAGTTAATTAAAGATATCATCGGGCCTCTAGCCTGAAAGGTCAGGGGTTGAATCCTGGTCACATGTATTCTAATTGTTCCCCCCCCCCCTCCCGGTTCATAGTATTATATTTTCTCTCCAGATACATTCTTATATTTAACTCTCTTCATCTTGTTGCCTTAGACAATTCAACTAACACATCCACTGGGATTTTCAACAATAATTTCTAGATCAAAAGTATGCTTTATTTAAAATGCATTTATTTTAATTCTAAGTTCCTTAACGTCTACATTTTAAATAAACCAACTTTGTCACTAAATGTATTTAAACCTGGCTTAACCTAGGACAACACATCAAATATTAAATATGCAAGACCATCCCAAGGATTCTAATTTATGTTATGTATAGAGACAAACCCATTTGCAATTAGGATAAAAAAAAAATCGGATTACTCTTCTGTTATAAATTGAGTGGTTAAAGCTTTGGTGCGGTATACCAAACATACCTTGCTATTTTCCTGTATTTATGTGTAGATATTCTCGTATATTAAAACAATACACAAAAGCTCAAAATTAAAGCAACTCTAATTACTGGGGAAAAATCGTATCTATTTTTTCAGACCTACTCAAAGGTTTACCAGGATTGATTAGAAAATAAATTCAAGCTTATTTTAATGAAAATAAATAATATTCGGATGCTGCTGCCAATCTTTTAACATAGACCTATTACGCCTTTAACGCCAGGTGTGAACGTTAAATATGCATTCATCTAACAACAATATATAATGTTTTAAAATATTTTCAAAACTGGAAATCATGACTTCATAATAGTGCTCTCTTAAGTTTATTCCTAATAATCCTGACCACAAAAATACGTATTGATCTCATTGGTAGATTACAGCTTTTTAAATATTTCCATGTGCACACCGCGTTCCACAGTGACATTGACAATATGAATACAGTTTTATTGTTCAAGAAATATTCTTCTTATTTCCAATTTGCCAAGATATTTATCAAGAAATAAGTGAAGTTTGAGATACAGAAGTAAACAAGTTATAGGATGTTTCCAATGATGAAGTTATTCAGGGACAAGACATACATGACATGGTTTAAAATATGATTTTATTTTAACAGAGATAAATCTCAGTCTTCTTGAGAATAAAGGAGATCACTTAAGTTGGCCCCCCCACCTCCTCAAAATTAAAATTTAAATACACCACCGTTTTGCACCTATTTTGCACCGTTTTGCACTCAAGTATTACGTTTTGCACCCTAACCCAAGAGACAGTACGACTGTTTATGTCAAGGGGGGGCCAAGTTAAGGGTAGCCCCCCCACTATCAAAATGTTGGATTTTTTTCATGCCATATTAAAAGTCCTGTTTTGCACTGTTTTGCACCCAAGTATGGCGTTTTGCACCTGAATAGTTTTTCAAGAAAAAATATTTAAAACGGAAAAAGGTGGGGGGCCAAGTTAAGTGTAGCCTCTCCAACTCAATAATTGAGTTTTTTTTAATGCCAAAATAAAAGTCCTGTTTTGCACCATTTTTAACCCAAGTATGGCATTTTGCACCCTAAAAGATTAGCGAGAAAAAAAATATTTACGATACAAAAAAATCAAATCGTTGGACTCGCCTAGCGGGGGAGCAACTGGCTTGCCTTGAGAATTGGTGATACAGTATTGCCTTGTTTTTTTAAGTTATTAATTGGCACCCGATATAGTTCAAAAACACATGCTGCCACGTCCAAAAATCATGAGTGGTGAGGGAGAGGGGGGGGGGGAGGCTGTAGGGCAGGGATGTGTGGCGCAGGGGAATAGGAAATATCATGTTACTTGTTACAACATTATTTACTGTAACTTCCATAGATTATATAATATAAAAGTCCACACTAACTAAAATTAAAGCTAATACATTTTTCTACAATTTGGCTGACAGCATGTAATTAACCTATTATCTGCAGAAATATTAATTAACGCTAAACATTTTAACTTTTTTCTATTAGTTTTGATGGTAGTAAGAAAATTAATGTTTTTAGATTTACTAATGGTAACAACTATAATACTATTTAGTTTGAAATATTTATGGCCTCCCTATCACAAACATTAAGGGTACCAGAGCTATGAAAACATTAGATTTATATTCCCTCAGCAGATGTGAACATTAATGTAATAACTTAACTTGTTCAATGGGATTATTGACTTCTAAAAATGTTATACTTTAAAAATAACTGTGTTTAACTCTAAATAAAAGCATTAGGAAAAATCTCTTACATTCAAGGCTTGCGAGAAATTAAGTGTTCTTGCAAAAACTTTGTTTTGGAAAGTAAAAAAAGATATGTTGAAACATTTACTGAACCATATTTCTTACAGTAATTCACAAAAATATAATTAATTGGCTCATGCATTTGTTATTCAGTGTAAATAGAAAAAACAAACACAATACAAATGTATTGTCTGCATATTGTCAGTACACAAACGGCATACTTGTCTCTCATTGTATGTCATAGCGAGCGTAATTTATGCACTTTCGGAGTAAAAGAGCATCATAAATACACGGCATGTTCACATTCGTATCATTATCACAATTATATATTGCATTGATAGAAACATCCTTTTTTAAAAAAAATCAGATATTTCCGGTTAGTTTATTCGAGCTGGTCAGTGGAACTCAACATCACCAATGTTGTCAATGAGTATTTGCTTTATTTGTTTCCAAGATATTGTAGGATGAACCATGTTGTTCATTGCTTGTATGTTTTCATACGTGGTTTGGATGACAGTCATATTTATAGCCCACTTTTGTAGATATTCAAGAATGAGACTGATAAATTCAATTTATGATGCAGCTTATGTTGTAGGCTTTACACTTAGTGTTCGTAGCCTGCCTTAGCATTTACTTACATTTTTTGTCCAGCATAGCAAATGGTATCTAACATCAATGACATGCCCAAAGGAAGGGAGGGGTCTGGGTTGAGTGTTTTGCAAGATCGACAGATGGTGACACTGACGTTGATAACTTCAGAACTATTTTCTTTAACAATATTAATTTACGTATTAATTTTCCTTTGTTTTCATTATTAGTGATCTGAATTAATTTCTCTTTGGTTTTTAAATGTTTAATAGTTATTGTTTCTTTTTATGTGAGAACCAGGTTTAGTAAAAACATTAACTTTTTGCCATCTTTTGGTGGTTTGATACAATGTGTGGAGTTTTTTAGAGAAAGGACGCGTAAGAAAAGGTTTTTTGGAGTTTTTGAGTTGGTCATCGGTTCCTCTTCCAATCTTCAATTTTTGTGGATGCAATGCAGGTTTTCGTACTCTGCGTGATCACTAACCTAGTGACAGAGAGTAAGGGTTTCATATACGAGTAATCGTTTTATTTGGTGATAAGATGAACTCGGTGAGTTTAATTGTTCTATTTTCTTTAACCTCATCTTTCGGCCTGCGTGTCTTGGAAAATTAATGTTTGGGAAAAACGGTGGCGAAAGGTTTATGTTTTAAGTATCTCTCCTATTATAAAATAATTACTTGTAGAGCACCTGTAATGCTACGAGGTTGGGAAGGGGAACGTCTTACTTTAAATACATTTCTTTGGTGTATTATTTTAATGTTAAGGGTAAGGAGCATTATTGCTTTTGTTGGTTTTATCGCAGTTCTTTACGTCATCATTGTCATGAATTGTTGTTGGGTATTTTCATTTATGATATTAATGTTTGTGTTTTCTTTATCTTAATTCTTTTATGTGAACGGTTGTTATTGGGAATTTTCATTTATACTATTAAGAGTATAATATCTGGAATCTGTGATGGTCAATAATTATAATCATTAAAGGCTCTCCTTATTCTTAGAGTTATTATATTTCACTGGATATTAATTCCTTGTTCCCCTTTCACCACACATTAAAGAAGAGAGGTGAGCGTGCATAAGGGAGACAGTATAGCTGGTGTCCTTTTCTGACGGGTTTACTATGTGAAATATTAATGGTATACTCTGTTTTTCTCAATATTCAGTTACTTTAAATTTAAGAAATTCTGAAAACGTTTCTTATCGCTATCTTAAAAATGCTTGCTGAGCAACTGTCGGTCCTGATGGTTATCTTGCCCACGTGGTCAATGTAAGAACAGAACTACCCTAGTTGAGCTTCTTTTATGGAATGTGTTCGACCTGGAAGGGTGTGCATGGGCATCTTTAATACTATAAATCTACCATTTTCCTATATTACTATATTATTATAAATGTTTGATTAATATATATACACACAATAAAGTTTAAAACTTATTTCCATTGACGTTTAGAATTTAAGACACAATTTTTCTCATTAATGGAAATTATTAATTATAATATAACGAGGCGCTTTATATCCCGGACCATGGCTCATTAAGTAGTTTTTTTATAATAGCCTGAAATAGTGAAAAATATAGTTCTTAAGTCCAGTTAATAGACACACTTTTGTGCTGAATAAAATGTTTTATTTAACTTGAAATGGTCCTAGCTATACAGTTGAGAGATGTAAAATATTTGCCCCAACATATTTTAATCCAAATTTGTAAAGTTGAGAATGTTTAATATATTTTAGAAAAAGTAATTTGAATCTTATGTAGAATTTAAATAACAACTGTATTTTATATTTAAATGTTTGACTTTTAAGAAATAACTATTCACAAGTTAGAAAGTATGCTCTAAATATAGTCTAACCCTTATTTTTTTATGGATTTTTATTTTATCATATGAAGAGAAAATAGACTTATTGTAATCATGAACATTTTCAATCTAAAGATTATTATGAAGCTTTAATTTTATTTTCTCCTGAATTATTATTATTATTATTATTATTATTATTATTATTAGCAGCACCGCGTCTTACTACCCGTTCGGGTTATATGCACTTACGCTAATGTGTAATGGTAGGGTGATTGTGAGATGAAATGAAGGACCTACAGTTTAACGTGGAATCCGAACCACGGTGGAGGCCTGGCATTCCACACATTCACAAGATGTCTTGTCAGAGGTGTAGGAAGGGTTTGGAAATCAGATAAATCTGTGCCGGGACTGAGGATTGAACCCCGGCCGCCAGCACAGAAGTCTGACACCTTACCCTAGACCACCAGGTCACCCTTCTCCTGAATTAAAAAAGTGGATTTTACCATTCTTTCTGTTTCTGAATATAGATACTAAATTGTTTGAATGATTTTGTTCAAAATTGAACGGCTATACTTTGGAAATCTGTATTGATTTTGACACTAATCTTTATATTAACGGTAGTTTATTTAAGAGTGAATTTGGAAAACTACCAATATTTAGAGAAGGCTCTACTAATTTTGTTTAAATTTATATCGAGCTAGTGTTTGATCTGACAAATAGCACTGTACACTTGAGTAAAAATTTATTCTAGTGTAGTTTAATAAATAATCATTTCTGTAAAGTCAAAAGATTTTCGAAAATGGCTTTAACGATTTGGTTAAATATGTAAATCCGGGGATTTTTCAAAATGACAAATAGAAATGTACACTTGCTTTTTAGGGAAAAATTCACTAAAGGGTAGTTTATCAAAGACTGATTTTTTTTATCAAAATTTAAATGTTTTGAAAATAATTTAAACGATTTGGCTCAAAATGGGTATCTGGCAAGTTATTTACAATAAACATAATTTCATAATTATTGTTTTTTTAAACAATACATTTAATACTAGTGCTGATTACTTATATTTGAACAATTGTAGTTTAAAAAAGAAAAAAAAATTAATTCCATTGTTTTATTACCAGTTCAGCTTATACGCATATATTATTATTACTCTAATGGGGTAGGGAGGAGAAAGAAATCATTTTAGAGGTGATCTACCTGCGCTTTCGTGGGAGAGTGGAAAACTATTGAGGAATAAATACCCCCAGTAGGCACGATCGGTATTCGAACATCAATCCCCCCATCTCCAGCAGGCCAATCTAACAGGAAATTGACGCCTTGGACAATTCTGCCACTGAAGTGGGTTTTTTGAAAATAGATTTTACAATTTTGTCAATTGAGGACTATTTTACACGATTTAATAAAAATGTATGTTGATTTTAATAAAATAGATTAATTTAAGTTTAGTTTATATATGATAAATTTTAGAAAATTTGAAATCTTTCAAAAAGTATTTTAATATGTTATTTAAATGGTGTCTGTTAATTGTTAATCATGATAAATAAGAAGATATATTTACTTTTAACAAATATAAATAATTTGAGGGTAGTTTACGAAAAAAAAATACTTTTTGAAAATTTGAAATATTAAAAAAAATGTTGGTCAATGTTGTTTGATTTGTTTGATAAAATGGTTTTTATTGTACTTAAAAAATGATAGTTTTCCGAGGAAGACTTAAGTGGGGTTTACAAACCTTTTTTTTCTAAATTGGGGGTTTACACTTAACTTGGCTACCGAACATTTTTTAACTTAATAGTTTTTTAAGAAAAATAAATAAATTTAAAGGTCCAAAACGGTGCTAAATATGTATAAAACATTGTTATATTTACATTCTTAATTTGAGGGTGTGGGGGCTGGAGGGAGGGTCCAACGACTTAATTATTTGGTATACTAGATAATTTTTTCTAGCGAATCTATTAGGGTGCAAAACGCCATAATTGGGTGCAAAACGGGACATTTATTTTGGCATTGAAAAAAATCCCAATCAGTGAGTGGGGGGGCTACGCTTAACTTGACCCTCCCACTTTTTTCCATTTTAAATATTTTTTTCTTGAAAAACTATTCAGGTGCAAAACGCCATACTTGGGTGCAAAACGGTGCAAAACAGGACTTTTAAGATAGCATGAAAAAAATCCAACATTTTGATAGTGGGGGGGCTACCCTTAACTTGGCCCCCCCTTAACATAAACAGTCGTACCGTCTCTTGGGTTAGGGTGCAAAACGTAATACTTGGGTGCAAAACGGTGCAAAATAGGTGCAAAACGGTGGTGTATTTAAATTTAAATTTTGAGGAGGTGGGGGGGCCAACTTAAGTGATCTGAATAAAGGTCCTATGACGTTTACATTTAACAGCTGCATCGTTATCAAAGAAGGTGAGAGCGACCACATCATTGGAACAATAGAATAGGGTGTAGAACCCTCTCGAGTGCAGCGTGAGCTGTTTGCGTGTCAAAGTTACTGTGGGTTGTATTATCCTGCATGTGTTATAGATCATTCTTTGGGGAGGACATTCGTCTACAATATTTAACCGTCTTACATTTTAGAGTTAAGACTTAGATATAATGCTATGAAAACAATTATAACAAAACATAGAGAAATTGTGATTTAATGAATTAGACAGTTTCAAAATTGGTAGATATATTAAATATTGACATTAAAATTCAAAAGATTAATTGAAATTTGCTTCTATTGAACAGCAAATTGTCAAATATGAAAATTTTAAATATATTAATATAGCATCATCAACATACTAAATATAAGTTGACAACAAGTCTAAAATACAAGTATTACATGTTAAAAGTGTTTTACAAAACAAAGATACCATAAAGTAAGTACATTACAAAGTTTGAAGTTCAATTATGTTGTAATTAAAAATTATAAAATTAGAATTTATAGATTAACATCTGCCATTTGAAATATAAATAAAGTGATTATGTATTCTTGTTACAAAGATTTTGAATAATATAATATAAAGTGGAGGATAAACAAGGTTTTAAGTCAAATATGTTAGGTTAAAAATTATGAAATTTTAAAATGTTGTATAAAATCTAAGCTTCATCTTATTCCAAGTCCCATTACTCCTTGTGATATCAGCAATTGAAAGATGTTGAGTTATATTCTTCAGACATGTTTCGGTATTTAATATACCATAATCATGGTCACTGCAAAATTAAATTAAAGAACATGAAAAAATGTTTAACCTATATAATACAAAAGTCTTGATAACTGCCGTTATATTGATGAATTGTAAAATACAATTTATAAACAAACAAACTTACCAAGTTTATTAATTTTATTTTACAATTTATCAATATAACGGCAGTTATCAAGACTTTTGTATTATATAGGTTAAACATTTTTTCATGTTCTTTAATTTAATTTTGCAATGACCATGATTATGGTATATTAAATACCGAAACATGTCTGAAGAATATAACTCAACATCTTTCAATTGCTGATATCACAAGGAGTAATGGGACTTGGAATAAGATGAAGCTTAGATTTTATACAACACTTTAAAATTTCATAATTTTTAATCCTAACATATTTGACTTAAAACCTTGTTTATCCTCCACTTTATATTATATTCTTCAAAATCTTTGTAACAATAACACATGATCACTTTATTTATATTTCAAATGGCAGATGTTAATCTACAAATTCTAATTTTATAATTTTTAATTACAAAATAGTTAAACTTAAAACTTTGTATTGTCCTTACTTTATGGTATCTTTGTTTTGTAAAACACTTATAACATGTAATACTTGTATTTTAGACTTGTTGTCAACTTATGTTTTGGTTCTGTTGATGATGCTATATTAATCTATATAAAACTTTCATATTTGACAATTTGTTGTTCATTAGAAGTAAATTTTCATCAATCTCTTTAAATTTTAATGTCTATTAATATATCTACCAATTTTGAAACTGTGCTATTCATTAAATCAAAATGCTTCTATATTTTGTTATAGTTTTTTTCCGGAGCATTCTATCTAGGTCTTAACTTTAATCATTACTACTCCTTACTTTAAACTACTTTAGAATGTTTTCTAAAATGTTATGTCTTACATGGCCTAAACCTTCCTTAAGATCCACTCTCATCCTCTCAACAATCCAAGCCTACGTATGATGAGTCTTTCACATTGACGTATTGTATTCCCTTTCAAACCGCACTCCTTCAGCACCCATTCATTACTGGATCTGTCCATACGAGTTTTTCCATATACATTTCTTAAATTCTCCATTCCAACCACATTCTCCTTGCTTTTGTGTCCATTCTGACAAGCCCACGCACCTCAACCATAAAACAATGTTGGTGTTAACACACTTTTATAAGCGGCCATATTTGTCTCTTTAGATACTACTTCATTCTTTGCAATAGTCCTCACACATCCAACTACTCTCCGAGATGCATTGTCCCGTTAATCGATATCAGCATTTATCCTTCTATTTTTACAGAACATTCTGCTCAGATACAAAAAATATTCACTTGTCCTAACAGTTTGCCATTTATACTTCGCTGACAGTCTTTCCCTGACCTATCCTTATCAAAAACTATCACCTTAGATTTTGAGACATTTATAAAAAGATCCATTCTGCCCGTCACCATATTCAAAGGATTTAATTAATTCTGCAAGTCACCTTCATCCTCAGCCATTCATACGGCGTCATATGCATATAATCAGCACTCTCAATTAACATTGTCTATTTGCACACCAACAGAGTCTTCATATACATTCCTCATACACTTACCCATGAATACATTAAACAACCAACACAGTGGTGTCTATTACCCGGTTCAATGTCAAACCATTCACTCAAAGCTCCAGTTACACTAACACATTCTGTACTTCCATTAAACATCACCATAATTGCATTTACTAACCATTCATCAACACCATATTTTCTTAGAACATTCTTTAACATTCTACTATCCACCCGATAATAAACTTTTTCCAGATCAATTAATGCACAACACATTTTCTTCCGTACTCCCATATATTTCTCATTCAGTTGCAATTATCTGACTCATGCAACCTCTACCAGACATGAAACCACATTGCATACTCAAATCGTAACCGCAGGTTTTTCAAATATCCTCTCAATTACATTTTATGCAAACAAAAAATCTTCAACTAGTCAATGTATTAGTGTTGTTTCAACTTGCTTATGACACCATATCGTAAGTGCATCAATATATTAGTGCTGTATCTACTTGTTTATGACACCATATCGTAAGTGCATCAATACATCAGTGCTGTATCTACTTGTTTATGACACCATTTCGTAATTGCATAATATATTAGTGATGTATCTACTTGCTTATGACACCATTTCGTAATTGCATCAATATATTAGTGCTGTATCTACTTGCTTATGACACCATATCGTAATTGCATCAATACATTAGTGCTGTGTCTACTTGCTTATGACACCATATCGTAATTTCATCAATACATTAGTGCTGTATCTACTTGCTTATGACACCATATCGTAATTGCATCAATACATTAGTGCTGTATCTACTTGTTTATGACACCATATCGTAAGTGCATAAATATATTAGTGATGTATCTACTTGTTATGACACCATTTCGTAATTGCATCAATACATTAGTGCTGTATCTACTAGCTTAAGACACCATATTGTAATTTCATCAATACATTAGTGCTTATCTACTTGTTTATGACACCATATCATAATTTGCATCAATACATTAGTGCTGTATCTACTTGCTTATGACACCATATCGTAGGTGCATCAATACATTAGTGCTGTATCTACTTGTTTATGACACCATATCGTAAGTGCATAAATATATTAGTGATGTATCTACTTGCTTATGACACAATTTCGTAATTGCATCAATACATTAGTGCTGTATCTACTTGCTTATGACACCATATCGTAGGTGCATAAATACATCAGTGCTGTATCTACTTGGTTATGACACCATATCGTAAGTGAATCAATATATTAGTGCTGTATCTACTTGATTATGACACCATATCGTAATTGCATCAATACATTAGTACTGTATCTCTTGCTTATGACATATCTAATGATCAATGTGCGATTACTCTATATGACACATATTAGTGCATCAATACATTGGTCTGTATCTACTTGCTTATGACACCATATCGTAAGTGCATCAATACATTAGTGCTGTATCTACTTGTTATGAACCATATCGTAAGTGCATCAATACATTAGTGCTGTATACTATGTTTATGACACCATATCGTAAGTGCATCAATACATTAGTGCTGTATCTACTTGTTTATGACACCATATCGTAAGTGCATCAATAATTAGTGCTGTATCTACTTGTTTATGACACCATATCGTAATTGCATCAATATATCAGTGCTAGTATCTACTTGTTTATGACACCATATCGTAAGTTGCATCAATACATTATGCTGTATCTACTTGTTTATGACACTATATCGTAATTGCATCAATACTTAGTGCTGTATCTACTTGCTTATGACACCATATCGTAATTGCATCAATACATTAGTGCTGTATCTACTTGCTTATGACACCATATCGTAAGTTGCATCAATACATCAGTGCTGTATCTACTTGTTATGACACCATATCGTAAGTGCATCAATACTTAGTGCTGTATCTACTTGTTTATGACACCATATCGTAGTGCATAAATACATTAGTGCTGTATCTACTTGTTTATGACACCATATCGTAAGTGCATCAATATATAGTGCTGTATCTACTTGCATTATGACACCATATCGTAATTGCATCAATACATTAGTGCTGTATCTACTTGCTTATGACACATATCTAATTGCATCAATACATTAGTGCTGTATCTACTTGCTTATGACACCATATCGTAAGTGCATCAATACATTAGTGCTGTATGTACTTGCTTATGACACCATATCGTAATGCATCAATACATTAGTGCTTATCTACTTGCTTATGACACCATTCGTAAGTGCATCAATATATTAGTGCTATATCTACTTGTTATGACACCATATCGTAATTGCATCAATATATTAGTGATGTATCTACTTGCTTATGACACCATATTCGTAATTGCATCAATATATTAGTGCTGTATCTACTTGCTTATGACACCATATCGTAATTGCATCAATACATTAGTGCTTGTTCTACTTGCTTATGACACCATATCGTAATTGCATCAATACATTAGTGCTGTATCTACTTGCTTATGACACCATATCGTAATTGCATCAATACATTAGTGATGTATCTACTTGTTTATGACACCATATCGTAAGTGCATAAATATATAGTGCATGTATCTACTTGCTTATGACACCATTTCGTAATTGCATCAATACATTAGTGCTGTATTACTTGCTTAAGACACCATATGTAATTTGCATCAATACATTAGTGCTGTATCTACTTGCTTATGACACCATATCGTATATCTTGCATCAATACATTAGTGCTGTATCTACTTGCTTATGACACCATATCGTAATGCATCAATACATTAGTGCTGTATCTACTTGCTTTATGACACCATATCGTAAGTGCATAATATATATATGTATGCATATCTACTACTTGTTATGACACCATTTCGTAATTGCATCAATACATTAGTCTGTATCTACTTGCTTATGACACCATATCGTAATTGCATCAATACATTAGTGCTGTATCTACTTGTTTATGACACCATATCGTAAGTGCAATCAATATCATTAGTGCTGTATCTACTTGTTATGACACCATATCGTAAGTGCATCAAATACATTAGTGCTGTATCTACTTGTTATGACACCATATCGTAATTGCATCAATACATTAGGTCTGTATCTACTTGCTTATGACACATATCGTAGTTGCATCAATACATTAGTGCTGTATCTACTTGCTTATGACACCATATCGTAATTGCATAAATACATTAGTGCTGTATCTACTTTTTATGAACCATATCGTAAGTGCATCAATACATCAGTGCATATCTACTGTTATGACACATATCGTAATTTCATCAATACATTAGTGCTGTATCTACTTGTTTATGACACCATATCGTAATTGCATCAATACATTAGTGCTTATCTACTTGTTATGACACCATATCGTAATGCATCAATACATTAGTGCTGTATCTACTTGTTTATGACACCATATCGTAATTGCATCAATACATTAGTGCTGTATCTACTTGCTTATGACACCATATCGTAATTGCATCAATACATTAGTGCTGTATCTACTTGTTTATGACACCATATCGTAATTGCATCAATACATTAGTGCTGTATCTACTTGCTTATGACACCATATCGTAATTGCATCAATACATTAGTGCTGTATCTACTTGTTATGACACCATATCGTAGTGCATCAATACATTAGTGCTGTATCTACTTGCTTATGACACCATATCGTAAGTGCATCAATACATTAGTGCTGTATCTACTTGTTTATGACACCATATCGTAAGTGCATCAATACATTAGTGCTGTATCTACTTGTTATGACACCATATCGTAATTGCATCAATACATTAGTGCTGTATCTACTTGATTATGACACCATATCGTAAGTGCATCAATACATTAGTGCTATATGTACTTGCTTATGACACCATTTCGTAATTGCATCATTACATTAGTGCTGTATCTACTTGCTTATGACACCATATCGTAAGTGCATCAATATATTAGTGCTATATCTACTTGCTTATGACACCATTTCGTAATTGCATCAATACATTAGTGCTGTATCTACTTGATTAAGACACCATATCGTAAGTGCATCAATATATTAGTGCTATATCTACTTGCTTATGACACCATTTCGTAATTGCATCATTACATTAGTGCTGTATCTACTTGCTTATGACACCATATCGTAAGTGCATCAATATATTAGTGCTATATCTACTTGCTTATGACACCATTTCGTAATTGCATCAATACATTAGTGCTGTATCTACTTGATTATGACACCATATCGTAAGTGCATCAATACATTAGTGCTATATCTACTTGCTTATGACACCATATCGTAATTGCATCAATACATTAGTGCTTTTTCTACTTGCTTATGACACCATATCGTAATTGCATCAATACATTAGTGCTGTATCTACTTGCTTATGACACCATTTCGTAATTGCATCAATACATTAGTGCTGTATCTACTTGCTTATGACAACATATCGCAAGTGCATTGCAGCCACAGCATACATACGAGGACAAGAGTATTGGTGTATTATCTTACATTTTTTGTGTGTTTAAATAACAATTGTTAACAAACTCTCGTGTTCCACTACAAGTTAAAATTAAAATTGCCACCCTTGCCCAAGGTATTTCCTAGGAATATTCTAGATTTTCCTAGAACTTAGGTCTCACTAATATAACACTATTTACAATAACACAAAACACTAATAACGCGATTGAAGTTCTATACGAGACTCTAGACGGGGAACAGGCTAGGGGCAGATAGATATTGGGCAAATTATCGAAATGTTATCTACGTCAGAACCTTGCCATAGCCAGACGTAGATCACGAGATCCCTAGTCGTGTGCAGTAGTAAACTACTTGTAGAGTACCAGTCACGTGACTTCATTGGACCAGAAGATATCCCATGCAATCTATCGAGTGGTGTCGCTCATATAGGAACAACAACACCGGCTCTTTTTTAATGATAGTCCTGCTATTGGTGCTCCCGAGATGACGTCAACGTCAGTCGCGCGGAACCAGCCACTCACTCACTCACACACTCACACGTGAGTGACCTTCATGAGGATCGGCCAGAGGAGAACGGTCAGTTTGGGGCAGGGATGTCTGAGAGTGAAACACGACCGTGATTTCTACAAGAAAATTAAATATAACTGAAACTGAAAATATGCATGTTTAATTATTGAATATATAGCTGCAATATTAATTTAAACTAATTGGATCTACAAAATTTACAAATATACACGACAAATAACTATTATTTGTAGAGTAATTCACGGTTCTAATGTCAATAATTAAAACAACCCCAATCTGACACGTTGAGTGTGTTTGTACGTAATGTACTCTACAATATATACATATAGTTACTACAATAAATGGTAACGTACACTGTACACAGATTTTCTTTCTCTTTTATCAAAATAGATACATTGACTAAAAAATCGTAGTATTTGTGAAACGAAATAATATACATTTTAGCAGAAACACACTACCAAAGAGCATACATGAATTAATATACAATGCTACAGAAACATTGATACTAGAGGAACACCTCCGTACACAAAAGCGCATAACAATTAATTTCACATTTTCAAAGTGGTCCATAAATATATAACTTATATTTGATTATGTCTTCGAAACTATGATTTTTTATAAATATACATCTCTCAAATAATGTATTTCTATTTTAAATAGTACTATAACTTTACAATGATAAGTTATTTCATATTTCAAATAGTTGTGGGGAAATGCTCAAAACTGGAAATATTTACTTATGTAAAGTACCCTTAAAGTAATTTTCATGGGAAAACAAGACTTGACATATTTTTTGTAATTTTTTTCAACACCTAGATACAATGTAATCAAACTCGTTAGAGCGTATTTCTAGAAAATCGATTATTTCTATTTTTTACCTTCAGTAAACTATCTTTCACTGTAGGGTTATATACATTACATTCCAACCCCGCGGGTGAACCTTATGAAAACCCTGGATACCAAGTTTTAGCCGGATTGGTAGAATGGTTTCATTTCTAGGCCGAGATACGGACACTCAAACACAACACAAACACACAAACACAAAACAGACAAAGGGTATCGCAACAATCATCTTTTAGGTTTCAGAGGGTCATAAAACGTTAACATTTGTCAAACTCTCGAGTTCGATGTTTTTGAGGGTCACAAAACCACTCTTTCTGATGGGTCGAGAAAAAATAAAAAAGAATACACATACATTAAATAAAATAATATAAAAATTTAAACAATAATTGGGAAAATTTTAAATATATTTTTTCGCTGCTTCTCCTGTCTAGTAGAATAAGTGATAAATACAGTAACAATTATATTATATGCAAAGAGGGTTGGGAACAATCAAACATGAGAGATATACAAGTTTAACAAATCAGTTTATTTAAGTGTCTGTTAGAAATTAATAATTTTACGAATTGAATTTCTTATATTATTGTCTTAGTAAAACCAGAGGTTATTTTAACAAAGCTTTTGGTAGCATATCTGAGTCAAAATATTTCTTGGAGGAATTGTAGACATAAAATATTAAGTTGTAACGTGCTAATTAGCCGTTAGCACTTACAATTTTACTGTCTATGATTACGAATTTTTTTTTTTTCAATGTTTGATATTTATTATACTGTCTTGTTTTTGTGTGTAATTTGTGAAACTTTTATATTGTAAGTAAACTGGCAAGTATAAAAACACTAATGAATGCTATCTATTTATTATAATTTAAACAAGTAATCCAACCAACATTGTAATAGGCCAGCTATTGTGTAAATTGGCATTAGACCTAGACCATATCTTATCTTGAACTCAAAACAAAAGTGTGGGTGGACATTAATTAGGTATTTTATAATTCACCGTTTGAACTATATATTTATTTTCCTACTTGACATGAATCAGAATTTAATTTACCATGCCCTACCAAGAATCTGTTTTGGAATTTCCCCTATAAAACAAAACCAACAGGATATGGCGTAATATAACTGTTTTTAAATTACACCAGAGTATAATTTTACAATGTAGACGTAGATTGGATTGAAAGAATAATTGAGTGTTGATTGAAATAGATTTTACAATCTTCCTTGAAAGTCAAATGCGTCATAAAATACGTTTTAAAGCTCTGTGTAAAATTGAGTCATTAAATGTTCACGTTTGTAAACATCGATCACACCCACATTTAACGTGGGCTGAGCTTTCAACCTTTTCCATAGATAGAGAGGTAGGGATTTGATTCCAGGATGGTTCTTTGAAGGGATTTTTTTAAATAAATAAGTTACACTATTCTTCTACGCATATTCTGGCACATTTCCTTTACAATCCCACTTTATACAGATATTTTAAACATGCGAATAGTTCAGAAGGAGAAGTGAGATATGATTGAACACAAAATAAGCCCAAATTACCTTTTAAAAACTCATTGAACAATAATATATTAAAACTATAGTATCCTAGATGTGAAGTACAATGTTATAAGCAGTAAAGTGTATCCTGTATAGGCCCCAAGTATAACATCTTTGTGAATTTGTTCCCCTGCATTTAAAAACATAATGTAATCGTAAATAGTTAATACAAATTATAATTTTTCAAATACATTTATTTTTCCTTTTATAGTTCTGACCAACAGTCACACCACCAGGATAGGAGACAAATGAAACAATTCTCAAAATAAACCACATAGAACACAAATTGATGACGTTAGCCCCTGGAGCAAGCCATTCCAACCAAGCGGCCGCCTCCTGTTCGCGAAGATAGTGCCATCATTTGAGGATAGAGAGTGCAATGAGGTCAGTACAACGTATCTTCCAGCCGTTAATCTCGGTTTTCTAGTTCCTCATTTTTCCTCACGAGGCCTGGCTGACCCCGTTCTAGAACTACTCCTTCACAGAAAAATCTGGAAGCAGCGGGAATCGTACCTGAGACCTATGGATCTGTATCCAGGAGATTGACCACATGTACACAGGGGTGACGATATCGTATAAGAATCAATACATAAGTAAACAGTTGTATTTACATTAATTATAACCTATTTTAAATTAGTAGAGTGACATTAGTAATCGTAATAGTAGAAAATAGTCATTAAAAATAGTACAAGTAGAAACTATTCAAATAAAACACAATAAAACACTTATTTTTTAAATACTACCTAGTAAAAATAGAAATAATGTCATTGATGGTGATAATCTCCAGAAATAGCTTTATTGCGTTGATATTTATTTTATGAACGAATACAATTCTGTGGGACTGTATTTAGCTAGAGCTGCTATACAATGTCCGAGAAGGAGGAACGTGGAAGAGCTGCTGTACAATGTCCAAGAAAGAGGAACGGGGAAGAGCTGCTGTACAATGTCAAGAAGGAGGAACGGGGAAGAGCTGCTATACAATGTCCAAGAAGGAGGAACGGGTAGAGCTGCTATACAATGTCCAGAAGGAGGAACGGGAGAGAGCTGCTATACAATGTCCAGAAGGAGGAACGGGAGAGAGCTGCTATACAATATTCGAGATGGAGGAACGGGGAGAGCTGCTATACAATGTCCAAGAAGGAGGAACGGGGTAGATCTGCTATACAATGTCCAGAAGGAGGAACGGGGGAGAGCTGCTTTACAATGTCCAAGAAGGAGGAACGGGTAGAGCTGCTGTACAATGTCCAAGAAGGAGGAACGGGGTAGAGCTGCTATACAATGTCCAGAAGGAGGAACGGGGAAGAGCTGCTGTACAATGTCAAGAAGGAGGAACGGGGTAGAGCTGCTATACAATGTCCAGAAGGAGGAACGGGGGAGAGCTGCTATACAATGTCCAAGAAGGAGGAACGGGTTAGAGCTGCTATACAATATTCGAGATGGAGGAACGGGGAGAGCTGCTATACAATGTCCAGAAGGAGAACGGGGAAGAGTGCTATTCAATGTCGAGAAGGAGGAACGGGGAAGAGCTGCTATACAATGTCCAAGAAGGAGGAACGGGGAAGAGCTGCTATACAATATCAGAGATGGAGGAACGGAGGAGAGCTGCTATACAATGTCCGTCAAGGAGGAACGGGGAAGAGCTGCTATACAATATCCAAGATGGAGGAACGGGGGAGAGCTGCTATACAATGTACAAGAAGGATATTTTGAGTTTTAAAAGCTTCCAAGTGTATCGTGCACTAAGGATGTTATGAACTATCAATTTGACTCGTTCTTCCAAGTGTATCGTGCGCTAAGGATGTTATGAACTATTAATTTGACTCGTTCTTCCCACGGCTAAGTAGCAATAAAACTATATCAAGCAGAACAACACATTTTTATAGTTCCTCGTACCATTCTGATATAGTTATGGCAAACACAAACCAATCATGTTAATTAATAAGTTAAAATATGTAACGTATTCCGTGCACAACATTACCTTGTCCACAAACTGATTGCACTAACAAACTCAATCCTCTAACAAAGCAATATTTACAAGCACTATAGTAAAATAAGATAAACGAACAACTATATACTCTGTTACAGAAATATGTTGAATAGTAGGCACCAAGGTTTTCCAAAGAGCATTATGGTTCATCGAGCTATGTCACCAGAATTTTTTTTTCTTTTATGTTACTTCATTAATGTATCCTTCAATTTTTAGTTTTTTCATCGTAATTATTATGTATCCACTTTCATATATCCTTTAGTTTGTGTATTAATTTATGTTTAGATTATTTGCGTCTGCCTACACAAAATTAAAATTGTCTTCCATATTAAGAAGTTTTTTTTATATTAGCCATTTCTTGATCCCTATTTTATATTCCAAACTTTCCCGCTTTTATTTTATTGTGGGATGGTCTTTTTACAAATTTGAGAAATTAAAATTTTCTTATATGTTGAAAAGAAATTGTATAAATAGTATTTGGAAATATTTTTAGCCAGTAACACCACGCCCGTCCCCTTTTTTAAATCCTACATTCTCATTTTGAAACTTTAGATGTGTTTGATTATTTGGTTTAATTACATTCTAGCCAAATTTCAATTTTAAACCCCACAGAAAAGTAGTGTTCTATATTATTAGTTGTATAAATTTCGACCTCTTACAATTTTCGGCCTTCAATTTTGAAAACCGTTCTGTTCAGATGTCATACGTCTTTACGGGAAGGTTTATTTATTAACTTACATGAACTTAAATTTTATATAATACTAACAAGTGTAAATTATATTACTTATAGGAATATTGAGGGAACCCCGCTTCCCCGTTATCTGCTTCATTTTGAAATTTAAAGATTAAACCTTAATGATTGTTTGAAGTAGTTCTTATACTCACCCGACGTATTTAAATCTTCTCCCATACTGAGAAGTAATTTATTATTTTAGTTTTGGGAATATTGAAATTCCCCATTTTACCAGCCCCTTTTCTAAATAGTAAATATTTAACATTTATTTTGTAATTGAAGTGAAGGTTATCCTAATGTCAATAATTTGAATTCTGTTTGAGTTTATTTTCTTGAAAATATAATATATTTAATAATTTACGACCTAAACCTACAAATTATTTTATAGCTCCAATAATCTTCCATTAAGAGTACTTCCAGCCAAAATGCCTTAAGGTCATTCGACAATAAAGAGCTCTGTTTTTGTGAACTACTGATATTCAAACAGACCTACAGTTCCCCCATGGTTTCTTTGGTGCTGACTGACTGCTCACATCCGACACCTGACAAATCTGAAAAGTTACTAGACCAAATTATATATCCCTACGCCGAACCATATGATCTATAAAAACATGTGTTTAGCAGCTGTCACTTCTGAGAGTTAAATTTTAGGTCTATACAAGAAACCTGTATGAGTGTTTTATTTATTTTTGACCTAGATATGTTGATGGCGTAGTATTAATTTTTTTTATAATATGAATTTTTTTAAATCTAGCATTTAATCCCATATTAGTTTTTATTATTATAAATAAATAATTTTTAATGCAATTTAAAAAAATTATTTGTTAATAGTATTATTAATAACATTATGAATGTGAAAAATCTGAATGTGTAGAATTACACATAGAAAAATAAACCATTGTCATAAAGCTTTTTAACAGTATTACAACATATTGGTGACCTGGTGGTCAGGGGTAAGGTGTCAGACTACTGTGCTGGGGGTCTGGGGTTCAATCCTCGGTCCCGGCACAGATTTATATAATGGCCAAACCCTTCCTTCATCTCTGGCAAGACGTGTATTAATCACAGCTTGTGAATGTGGGAATGCCAGGCCTCCACCGTGGTTCGGATTCCACGTTAAACTGTAGGTCCTCCATTTCATTCACAATCACCCTACCATTACACATTAGCGTAAGTGCGTATAACCCGAACTGATAGTAAGACAAAGTGATATTAATAATAAATAATAATATCATAATATTATTATTAATAATAATAATTATGATACAACATATTAGAAAACATTCTAAATAATTTAAAGTAAGCACTGATAATAAAGTTTAGACCTAGATAGAAAACTAAGGAATAGCTATAACAAAATATATCGCTTTTCGATTGAATGAATTATATAGTTTTAAAATTGGTATATGAATTAAGTGACTTTTAATATTCAATTGATTGATTATATTTTGCTTTAAATGAGCTACAAAATGTCATATATAAAATTTTTCAATAAAGTGATATAACATTATCAACTGAATTAAAACATGGGTTGACAACAAGTCTAAAATACAAATATAGTATATCAAAATTAGTTAGTAAACTTAGATACAATAAATTAAGGACAAAAACAAAGTTTAAAGATCAACAGTGTTGTAAAGTAGGTAATAAAATTAATTAGTGGGTTAGCATCTCCCAATGAGGTTTAATAAAGTAATGAAAATGTTCTTGTTACAACTTTTATGAAAAATATTTTTATTTTATTTTAAGGTTATGTATAAAATCTAAGCCTTATCTTGGTTCAGTCCCATTACTCCTTGTGATAATCAGCCATTAGAATGATGCTGAGTTATATTCTTCCGACATGTTTAGATATAAAAGTACCACAACCATGGCCAGCGTAAAATGAAATTGAAGACACACGAAGAAGACTTGAGAATTATGTTGTACGAAAATCTTGAATTATCGTTATATTACTGAATTTGTAAAATACAATTAATAAACAAACAAACAAACTTATCAACGTCACTGTGAGGGATTAGATTCACTACTCTTAAACAGTTATAACAAAGTCTTTAATAAGATATAATAAATTATAACTTGAAGTCTTAGCATGGTATCTATTAATCAACACTGGAGAAAGACTCGAAAGTATTTTTATTACACTTTACAAATTTTTTTGAAATGCTATAAAAATAATAAAACTCAGGTTTATTCAAGAGGGCAACACAACACAATCTTGGGGTTAAACGATTTATTTAATAGTCTTGATACACTTAAATTTTCAAATAATGTATATCGATCACTGAGAAACACTCGCTATTTTTATTATCACGCGCTTTAATGTTATATAAGTTAAATAATTATTCTAAGATTTCTAAAAAACCGTTTATTTTCCAAGGATAACACCTCACACACCGAATTAAATATTCACAAAAGAACATACATATTACTAAGTAGCCAAATTAATATTCAAAAAAGACACTGTATTATTCAAATTTGTTATAAAATTAATATCGTTAGCATAGACACGCCTAAATACTCAACTATAAAATATTTTGTTTACTTCAACTGGTATTTTTTTAGACACACGCCCGTGGTTTTATTAAATATATTTTATACGATAATTTACTGTTATAATGTATATTTAAAATGGTTTGATTTTGGTTATGAGAGTAACCGTTTGGTTGGTTGTTTAATTATGAAATTTTCTTTTGCTGTCAAATTAATTATTAAAAGCAAGAGAAAAATAAAAGTGGCCTTATATGCTGTAAACAAATATGTCCACTGAATAGAAGCTACGCTGCCAGTTGGTGACGTACAAAAAAGAGGACATGTTGCCGGTTGGGCGGCGAATGGTATTAATACTCGTGTTTACAAAATTTAAACTTTATATTATTTCACAAACACTTTGTATGTTTTTTTCCCTATTTATTATCACAAACCATTTATGTTAAAGATATGTGAGGCCATTTATGAAAATATTTATAACTGAATATAATACCATTAAATGTAAAATTTCACCCTCTATTTAACCTGTAACTGCCACAAGAGTTAAAAGAAAAACTATAATGAATTTACTAGACTTTTTTTTGTTAAATTTGATTATAGAAAATAAAATTTTACGGTAATACTTGGGAATGTATTGTTAAAAGTGATTGATAGTGTTTTTAGTGATAACAATAGCAATACTTAGCAAATAATAATAATTTCCAAATATGTTGACAAAAGTTACTTTCAGACAATGTTGGCATTACTGATAGCATCTGATAGCTGTAATTAAAACCAAAGAAGCGATGCGCGTACTTTAGTTTCTAGGCTGTGTTTTGCTCGTGTTTTTGTATTATTTTACCTTTATTTTAAGTGACTTTTGATATATTATGATTCTTCCCGTTACGTGAGTGATACTTCCCGTTTAAAGGTCACATACCAAGTGAGCATAATCCAAGAGTCTTCAGTGAAAGTGTAAAACAGGGAGGGTGAAGGGTATACAAGGTTGTGTATATGTGTCTCTTTGCCTCGTGAAGGTATTAAAAACTGTACTTATTTATAGTTTAAAATAATATAATCTTATCAATTTTAAACTGATAGTAGATATTAAAAAATTACTCGCTTCAATGGCCGCATGGTATGAGGTGTCACTCTCGCAGTAGACTATATGCCGATGATGGGAAGATGGCGATTCCGGTTGGGTGTATTGAAGGTGGTTTATTCCCCTCGTGGTTTCCTACTCTCTCTCTCTCTCTCTCTTCTCTCTCTCTCTCCACACAAATGTGGGTATACTTCCTCTAACCTCAGCCTTCCTCATCCCTAACCAATTAGTACATACGCGTATAACACGAATGGTTAGTTAAACGCGGTGCTAATAAAATAAATAATATTAAATATATATACTTACTTTCATCTGCTATAAATATTTAACCGTGAATATATTATATTATATTATATATGTCTTGTGTTTAGCACTATTACATGTGTAAGCTATTAAAATATATGAATTACACGTATTCAAAGAGTGGAATATATTTTATTATTGACTTATGGCCTTAAGTTTAATTTATCGCAAACCTCAACATAAGTATTTAATTCTTGCTATTTCTGGCGGTGATATAACCTAAAAGTCATCACTATAGTCCAATTGTCCCAGGTAGGGCCACATGTGACGGCTAGAAACGTTACTAGATCTACTTTCACGCACTCATACGGCAAGCATATTAATCTGTAGCTGTCACTTGCGATACATATTATCAATATCTATGAAATAACAATAATACATAGTAAATGTAATCAATAATGTAGCGAAAAACACATTATTGAATTTTCTAGAAGACCTTTCTGTGAAGCTTGGATCGTATTCCAACTAAAGTTTCACCACCTTCCCTGGCCCACGTCAGCACATTATTGGCTCTGTTATTACACCTGGGAGGTGTTTAGAAACCTTACTGGCAAGGTGGGCTAGTCACTTTCTAGAGCAGACTCTAGCTTGGCTCTGTTATTACACCTGGGAGGTGTTTGGAAACCTTACTGACAAGGTGGGCTAGTCACTTTCTAGAGCAGACTCTAGATTGGCTCTGTTATTACACCTGGGAGGTGTTTGGAAACCTTACTGGCAAGGTGGGCTAGTCACTTTCTAGAGCAGACTCTAGCTTGGCTCTGTTATTACACCTGGGAGGTGTTTGGAAACCTTACCGACAAGGTGGGCTAGTCACTTTCTAGAGCAGACTCTAGCTTGGCTCTGTTATTACACCTGGGAGGTGTTTGGAAACCTTACCGGCAAGGTGGGCTAGTCACTTTCTAGAGCAGACTCTAGCTTGGCTCTGTTATTACACCTGGGAGGTGTTTGGAAACCTTACCGACAAGGTGGGCTAGTCACTTTCTAGAGCAGACTCTAGCTTGGCTCTGTTATTACACCTGGGAGGTGTTTGGAAACCTTACCGACAAGGTGGGCTAGTCACTTTCTAGAGCAGACTCTAGCTTGGCTCTGTTATTACACCTGGGAGGTGTTTAGAAACCTTACTGGCAAGGTGGGCTAGTCACTTTCTAGAGCAGACTCTAGCTTGGCTCTGTTATTACACCTGGGAGGTGTTTGGAAACCTTACCGACAAGGTGGGCTAGTCACTTTCTAGAGCAGACTCTAGATTGGCTCTGTTATTACACCTGGGAGGTGTTTGGAAACCTTACTGACAAGGTGGGCTAGTCACTTTCTAGAGCAGACTCTAGCTTGGCTCTGTTATTACACCTGGGAGGTGTTTGGAAACCTTACTGACAAGGTGGGCTAGTCACTTTCTAGAGCAGACTCTAGCTTGGCTCTGTTATTACACCTGGGAGGTGTTTGGAAACCTTACTGGCAAGGTGGGCTAGTCACTTTCTAGAGCAGACTCTAACTTGGCTCTGTTATTACACCTGAGAGGTGTTTGGAAACCTTACCGACTAGGTGGGCTAGTCACTTTCTAGAGCAGACTCTAGCTTGGCTCTGTTATTACATCTGGGAGGTGTTTGGAAACCTTACCGACAAGGTGGGCTAGTCACTTTCTAGAGCAGACTCTAGCTTGGCTCTGTTATTACATCTGGGAGGTGTTTGGAAACCTTACCGACAAGGTGGGCTAGTCACTTTCTAGAGCAGACTCTAGCTTGGCTCTGTTATTACACCTGGGAGGTGTTTGGAAACCTTACTGAAAAGGTGGGCTAGTCACTTTCTAGAGCAGACTCTAGATTGGCTCTGTTATTACACCTGGGAGGTGTTTGGAAACCTTACCGACAAGGTGGGCTAGTCACTTTCTAGAGCAGACTCTAACTTGGCTCTGTTATTACACCTGGGAGGTGTTTGGAAACCTTACCGACAAGGTGGGCTAGTCACTTTCTAGAGCAGACTCTAGCTTGGCTCTGTTATTTCACCTGGGAGGTGTTTGGAAACCTTACTGACAAGGTGGGCTAGTCACTTTCTAGAGCAGACTCTAGCTTGGCTCTGTTATTACACCTGGGAGTGTACCGTGGTCGCATACTACACCGCCACCACTTAGTTCGCCTGGCTACTCACCCTGTTTTACTGCCCTGTCGGAGAACACATTCGAGGCCGAAGGCGAGCTTTTTCGACCAGTACGATCCGCTCACACAACAAACAAACTCTATCTAACGTCCTGGAAGAACAACCTGTTGTTTCATCATCAAGATAGATGGGAGTGAATAAAGCGCGTGCGCGATCTGATAAACTTGGCTAGCTCTCAATTGTCGTGTACTCGTCACCCCACCCCCTGTTATCCAAGACCAAGACTTCATAGCGTTCTGCGCAGGCGCCGATGAGGTCTTCTAGTCGCCGATTGGACAATATGATATCGAATTATGGCTATTCATTCCAACCCCTTTTTTCTCCTCTGAATTCAAATGAATAAAGGCGAGTGTTTGACATGGAATAAATCACTCTTTGATGCCACTAGCCGTTAGAGGAACTAATACTCCCAACAATGTAAGTTGACATAATGATGACGAGCTAGTTAGAGGTATTGCATCGTTAAGTGGTAGACTGTAGGTTATAAATTGATTCTCCAGTATGTGAACAGTTTAGCAGTACTAAATGTAGTACTTTGGATACTTGTTGTACTTTAATGTTATGATTAGAAATTTAGGACAATTTACTTTCAATATGTTTATATATCCAATTTCGCAGGTTTACCAAAATAGCCTTTGGAGAACTAAAGTTAGTTGCCTAGATATTTGTTATGTTATAATGTTATGATTAGAAATTTAGGACAATTTACTTTCAATATGTTTATATATCTAATTTCGCAGGTTAACCAAAATAGGTTTTGGAGAACTAAAGTTAGTTGCCTAGATATTTGTCATGTTATAATGTTATGATTAGAAATTTAGGACAATTTACTTTCAATATGTTTATATATCTAATTCCGCAGGTTAAACAAAGTAGGTTTTGGGAAACTAAGCCCAGTAATTTAAATATTTGTCGTGCTACATTGTTTTGATTAGAAATTTATTTGAAGTAACTTTCAATATGTTTATATATTAAATTCTGTGGGTTAACAAACGTAGGGTATGCTAGTTTAGGAGAACTAAGTATAGTACTTTAAGTAGTTGTCATGATATATTGTTTTGACTAGTTAATCAGGAGTATCTATGTTTAGATGACCAGAGCGAGTAAGAATGCGCCAAGCTTAAAATTCTAAATATTATGTCATATATATATATTTTTTTTTATATTTTACATCTTGTTATATTGTTAAATAAACTGGCCAAGGCTTAGTATCTTGTTATCTCCTGTTTTGTTTTTGCGAGGTCCCTGCTTTATATACAAGTTGTTTAAATAATCAAATAGGGAATATTTACTTAACTTGAGTGGTGGTCAATAAGGATCCCTGTGATTTAACTAAATAAATGCCTAAACCATTTAAGCATGGTTGAGCTGCCCCCACTCTGCTTCACAGGGTTTTATATTTATATTTATATTTATATCTTTTTGATCATTGCACTCATATTGTTGTTTGTTTGTTACAATCCTCGTTCTACGGACACTTCTGAAATACTTGGCTGTAAATCTCAAGTATACAAGCTAAACCGAGAGGCGTTAATTGCGGAGCTCGTGGGCCGAGGGATAGCCGTTAACCCCGAATCCACTGTTCGTGAATTGAAGACCATGCTGTCTCGGGAGTTGGGTGAGAAAAATCCATTATTTTCTGACGTTGATAATAGTGATGTGCCCGGTCAGGTGGTCGGTAGGAATAGAGAGGTCCCTATGACCAGTGTTGAGAGGCAGGCCCCATTAGATCCTGTTGGTAACACATTATCTTCGCAGAACCCACTCTCTAACCATGTTATTGTTCGGTCAGACGGTTCACATGATAGTAGGACTCGGTCCAAAGTAGTCAGTGATTGGTTGAATCGCATTCCTGTGTGTGATGGACAGAATAGTTCCGCGTTATTCGCTTTCCTGCTGGAAGTAAACAAAGTCCATAAATTACGTCTGGTTGAGGACGCGGAAATATTAGTGTTATGTCTGGGGAAAACTTCAGGGTTCTTAACACACCTTATCTCCGAGGGGATAAGTCAGGGGACCCCCTGGGTTACTGTTATGGATAACATATTTGACTCTCTAGTTTCTAGGAGAGAGAGGGAACGTTTATGTTCAGAATTCGTGTACCGTTTCCAACTTCCACACGAATCTCTTAGGATTTTTATTCTTTCTGTGTCAGAAGCAGCGAGCATCCTCAATTTAAAACTCAGTGAGCGACAAATCGTAGAAATTATTCTAGAGAATGTGTCGCCTCTTACTAGGAGACATTTTGTATTTTCCCAATTGCCGTGTTCCTTTTCAGAGTTGTACTCTCTGGCTTCCAAAATTGAGGGATCACTTTTGGGTGAACGGGAATATTTTGAGAAGCACCCTATTACAGCTTCTAAACCCTCCGCTTTATCAACCCCTTTTAACCAGAAGTCAAAAAACAGCTTTGGTCAGCTTACATATTCTCAGACGCCCCCCGTGATTAATAGACCTTATAATAGCAAACCTACTGGACATCGAGGAGGGAATAATAGTCGCGACCTATCTCGAGTTAGATGTTTTGGTTGTAAGCAATTAGGGCACCTCCGGTACCAATGTCCGGCGGGAAACGTGTGACGTGTAACCTGAGGAGTGGTAAAGTTACACGACGCTTTACTAATATTAATAAACCACTCGAGACCCCTATCCCCATGGTCGAATTTTGTATTGGGTCAAATCACGGTGCCGCTTTAGTCGACACGGGCGCTAACGCATCGTTCATTAATGCTGAGTTTCTGAGTAGCATCCGGGGTAGTAAACTCAAATGCGACGTTCAAATAAATAAGTGTGCTCCCCGTACATTTGTTTTAGGGAATGGAAGTAGCATTATTATTGACAGATTTGTTTATCCGTCTCTCAAAATTAATCGTTTTTCTTGGAAAAGAAAGTTATATGTTGTAAACAAACTAGTATGCGACGTCATATTAGGAATGGACTTTTTGTGGGATACTAGAGGTATCTTAGACTTAGGCTTGGGACATTTAAGGTTTGGGTTTAATTCTCAGATTAAAGTGCCATTGTGTCTATGTTCTAGACCCATGTGGTGTAGTCACTTAGGAAGCGATGAAGATCGCGTTAATACCTTGATTAAGAAGTACTCGGATGTCATAACACCCGTCTGGGGAAAATGTGACATACTCCCCTATGATATTGTAGTCACGGACGAGATTCCGGTAAGGTCGGGTCCCTATTCATGTAACCCACCCATAATGAAAATATTTCGCGAGTTGATAGAGGACTTAGAACAGAAGGGGGTGATTAGGCCATCTAAATCCCCGTACGCTAGTCCGGCATTTATTATTCCGAGAAAAGGACAAGGACACAGGTTGATTGTAGACTATAGGAAGGTAAATAAAAAAATCCAGTTTGATCCCTACCCCATGCCTAGTGTGGAGAGTGCGTTCCAACATCTAGGGGGCGCTAAAGTGTATAGTCTCATTGACTTGAATGCCAGTTTTTTACAATGCGCTCTCACAGAGCGGTCAAAGAAGTCCACGGCGTTTGTTACCCCTTGGCAATTATCCGAATTTAATCGTGTACCGTTGGGCGCTAGTATCGGTGGCCAGGCATTAAGCCGTGTTCTGGATCACATCTTCTCAGACTTAAAATATAAGTTCGTCTTTAATTACCTTGATGACATCTGTGTATACAGTAATTCTCTTGATGAACATCTTGAACATTTAGACATTGTACTGAGCCGTTTGCGTCTGGCGGGTTTGACTGTTAACCCCGACAAGGTCACGTGGGCCAAGCAATCTATCAAGTATCTTGGGTATATTATTTCCAATGGGAATATGCTGGTCGACCCCGAAAGGGTGAAACCCATTGTCGATTACCCACAACCAAAAAATATAAAGGGTGTGATGCGTTTCGTTGGCATGTGCGCTTACTACGCACGCTTTATCCCGCATTTCTCTGAAATTGCTGCCCCCTTAAATTACTTAAAGAAAAAGGTGTCTCATTTGTCTGGGGAGAGGAACAATCTCGTGCTTTCAAAACTCTCAAGAGCAAACTGATCAGCCCCGAGGTTTTGCACATGCCCGATTTCACTTGCCCATTCCTTCTTCATGTCGACGCTTCTTCTGTCGCCCTTGGTGCGGTTTTGTCCCAGAGAACTGCGGACGGTGTTCGTCCCGTGGCCTTTGCGAGCAAAACCTTGTCTCAGGCAGAACAGAAATATAGTGCTTTCGAGAAGGAATGTCTGTCATGTGTTGTGGGCGTTGAGAAATTCTCTGACTATCTAGAACAGCGCGAATTCGAGCTATACACTGACAACATGGCGTTGTCATGGATGTGGCGACACCCCAAGCAGTTAGGAAAGATCGGGAGGTGGGTGCTACGCCTTTCGAAATACAAATTCAGCACGCATCACGTTCCTGGAAGGGATAACGTGACTGCTGATGCCCTATCTCGGATGGCGGAAGATCTGGAGCCGATTGAGACCCAAAATATGGTACAGCCTTTTAATGTAATTCATTCCATCCCGGAGTCATTCATCTCGATTCGAGATCATCAAGGGAGTGACTCGTGGTGCTTGGAACTAATAGATAAAATAAATAAGGGAGAGGAGGTGGGTCCTTATTCTCTTTACAAAGGACTTCTTGTGATATCTAGTGGGAAAGGGAAAGGAAGGAAGATTGTTGTCCCGACTGTGGTACGCAAAATGTTGTTGCGTTATTTCCATCATTCTATTGTTGGTGGTCACCTGGGTATACTTAAAACTTATCGTAAAATTTCTAGGGAGTTCTTTTGGCCAGGGATGTACAGAGATGTGAAACTGCAAGTTAAGCAGTGTGAAGATTGCCAAAAAGCAAAACCGGCGCAGAACACGAAAGTTGGGCTTCATTCGGCCGATGTGGCTCAACTTCCGTGGGAAAAGGTGTTCGTCGACTATGTTGGCCCCCTGCCCCGATCCTCCTTAGGAAATACTTGTATACTCATTGTGTTGGATGCTTTCTCTAAATTTGTGATTATTTTACCGTTGAGGGACATGAAAGCTAAGACCACTGCTAACGCGCTTGCTAGACGCGTGTGGGCGATATTTGGTGCCCCCCGAAGTTTAGTGAGCGATAATGGGCCCTGTTTTAGGTCTGCCACTTTCAAAGACTTGTGCTTTGGATGGGGCATTAAACACATAACCACCAGCCCCCACTATCCTTGCCCTAACCACGTGGAGCGTTTCAATAGGAATCTTAAGGTGGCCTTAACCATTTTCCACTCGGTTGATCAAGCTAGATGGGATCGTGATATTGAGTTCTTAAATGTCGCATTTAATTCCGCGTTTCATGAGTCAACCAATGCCTCTCCGGCTTCGGTGTTCCTGGGTAGAGAACTCAACCACCCTCTGTTAACGGTATGGGATGTGGACCCCTTGCTGGGCGGGGATGAGAAGTTCTCGCATAAAGATAGGTGCCAAAAGGCCTTCGAAGCTTTAAAAAGAGCCCACAAAAAGGTGGCTGATAGGTATAACCATGGACGTGCCCCTGTTTCGGTTGCTATTGGAGACCTGGTCCTCAATAAAAGTTATCCACAGAGCTCCGCAATTGACAAAATCTCAGCAAAACTCAGTCCGAAGTGGAATGGTCCATGGCGAGTGGAGCGCTTCCTCACCCCTGTAACAGTACTGATTAGTGATGTTGGTGACCCTTCAATCACCAGGCGGGCCCACGTATCTCAAATTAAATCCTGTGGCATCAAAGAGTCCTCATCCCTGGTCCAGGGATGAGTTTGTGTGTGAGTCCGTGCTGTAAAAGTGTAAGTGTTAGTATGTAAGTTATTTATCATCTCCGGGAAAGCCCGCAGATTAAGCAACAGTGATAATTACCAGATTTTGTATACTTAAGATTGTAAGATGGAATCTCCTAGTTGAAGCAATGTTAACTCCAATAAATGGATGATATCCTCGCAGGAGACATCATGATCTGGTATAATTCCAGTGTTATAGCAAAGTAAAATTACTAGAGAAATCTTTACTACAGGTTATATAATGACTGTTTTTTTTTAATTGTGACATTGAATGCTAGGTTAGATTTTTGCTTGCGATTGTAATGCTTTATATTATATCAGGTTGTGTACGGCTAGTGGGGAGATAAAAATTCTGGTGGTGTTCGTTGGGTACTCGCTTTGTGTTTATTTGTTCAGTGGGATCCTTCATCCCTCCTTCATTCCTGTCGTCGAGCCAAAGAACAGAAGAGCCCGAAATGCCTTCGGTTTGGTACAGCGCGGTTGCTGGGGTGGCGAGGACAGGCTGAAAGGCGTGGAGCTCTTGCCAGATTGACGGAGAGCGGTGTTGACCAGCTGCTGATACTGAGATCAAGGAAGACGTCTCTTGGATCGCTGTGTCAAAAGCTTGGACCACCCGAATTCCTGAGTACGGAAGAGGCTGCCTCGTGTAGGGGCGGAGGATTTGTACCGTGGTCGCATACTACACCGCCACCACTTAGTTCGCCTGGCTACTCACCCTGTTTTACTGCCCTGTCGGAGAACACATTCGAGGCCGAAGGCGAGCTTTTTCGACCAGTACGATCCGCTCACACAACAAACAAACTCTATCTAACGTCCTGGAAGAACAACCTGTTGTTTCATCATCAAGATAGATGGGAGTGAATAAAGCGCGTGCGCGATCTGATAAACTTGGCTAGCTCTCAATTGTCGTGTACTCGTCACCCCACCCCCTGTTATCCAAGACCAAGACTTCATAGCGTTCTGCGCAGGCGCCGATGAGGTCTTCTAGTCGCCGATTGGACAATATGATATCGAATTATGGCTATTCATTCCAACCCCCTTTTTTCTCCTCTGAATTCAAATGAATAAAGGCGAGTGTTTGACATGGAATAAATCACTCTTTGATGCCACTAGCCGTTAGAGGAACTAATACTCCCAACAATGTAAGTTGACATAATGATGACGAGCTAGTTAGAGGTATTGCATCGTTAAGTGGTAGACTGTAGGTTATAAATTGATTCTCCAGTATGTGAACAGTTTAGCAGTACTAAATGTAGTACTTTGGATACTTGTTGTACTTTAATGTTATGATTAGAAATTTAGGACAATTTACTTTCAATATGTTTATATATCCAATTTCGCAGGTTTACCAAAATAGCCTTTGGAGAACTAAAGTTAGTTGCCTAGATATTTGTTATGTTATAATGTTATGATTAGAAATTTAGGACAATTTACTTTCAATATGTTTATATATCTAATTTCGCAGGTTAACCAAAATAGGTTTTGGAGAACTAAAGTTAGTTGCCTAGATATTTGTCATGTTATAATGTTATGATTAGAAATTTAGGACAATTTACTTTCAATATGTTTATATATCTAATTCCGCAGGTTAAACAAAGTAGGTTTTGGGAAACTAAGCCCAGTAATTTAAATATTTGTCGTGCTACATTGTTTTGATTAGAAATTTATTTGAAGTAACTTTCAATATGTTTATATATTAAATTCTGTGGGTTAACAAACGTAGGGTATGCTAGTTTAGGAGAACTAAGTATAGTACTTTAAGTAGTTGTCATGATATATTGTTTTGACTAGTTAGTCAGGAGTATCTATGTTTAGATGACCAGAGCGAGTAAGAATGCGCCAAGCTTAAAATTCTAAATATTATGTCATATATATATGTATTTTTTTATATTTTACATCTTGTTATATTGTTAAATAAACTGGCCAAGGCTTAGTATCTTGTTATCTCCTGTTTTGTTTTTGCGAGGTCCCTGCTTTATATACAAGTTGTTTAAATAATCAAATAGGGAATATTTACTTAACTTGAGTGGTGGTCAATAAGGATCCCTGTGATTTAACTAAATAAATGCCTAAACCATTTAAGCATGGTTGAGGAGGTGTTTGGAAACCTTACCGACAAGGTGGGCTAGTCACTTTCTAGAGCAGACTCTAGCTTGGCTCTGTTATTTCACCTGGGAGGTGTTTGGAAACCTTACTGACAAGGTGGGCTAGTCACTTTCTAGAGCAGACTCTAGCTTGGCTCTGTTATTACACCTGGGAGGTGTTTGGAAACCTTACTGACAAGGTGGGCTAGTCACTTTCTAGAGCAGACTCTAGCTTGGCTCTGTTATTACACCTGGGAGGTGTTTGGAAACCTTACTGACAAGGTGGGCTAGTCACTTTCTAGAGCAGACTCTAGCTTGGCTCTGTTATTACACCTGGGAGGTGTTTGGAAACCTTACCGACAAGGTGGGCTAGTCACTTTCTAGAGCAGACTCTAGCTTGGCTCTGTTATTACACCTGGGAGGTGTTTGGAAACCTTACCGTCAAGGTGGGCTAGTCACTTTCTAGAGCAGACTCTAGCTTGGCTCTGTTATTACACCTGGGAGGTGTTTGGAAACCTTACTGACAAGGTGGGCTAGTCACTTTCTAGAGCAGACTCTAGCTTGGCTCTGTTATTACACCTGGGAGGTGTTTGGAAACCTTACCGACAAGGTGGGCTAGTCACTTTCTAGAGCAGACTCTAGCTTGGCTCTGTTATTACACCTGGGAGGTGTTTGGAAACCTTACTGACAAGGGGGGCTAGTCACTTTCTAGAGCAGACTCTAGATTGGCTCTGTTATTACACCTGGGAGGTGTTTGGAAACCTTACCGACAAGGTGGGCTAGTCACTTTCTAGAGCAGACTCTAGCTTGGCTCTGTTATTACACCTGGGAGGTGTTTGGAAACCTTACCGACAAGGTGGGCTAGTCACTTTCTAGAGCAGACTCTAGCTTGGCTCTGTTATTACACCTGGGAGGTGTTTGGAAACCTTACTGGCAAGGTGGGCTAGTCACTTTCTAGAGCAGACTCTAGATTGGCTCTGTTATTACACCTGGGAGGTGTTTGGAAACCTTACTGGCAAGGTGGGCTAGTCACTTTCTAGAGCAGACTCTAGCTTGGAGCGTCCGGTTCAATCCCAACAGGATCTATGACCAACAAACCCCCTTAGTCTAGTTCGCTGAGGACGGGGAGGTCAAGGGTCAAGGTAAAACAGTGAGTACTGAGGATGGTCCTTCCCAAATGTTTTCTCTCCCTCATCCCAGGAAAATATGAATACGCTTCCTCTATCTTCCTCAACCCGGCAGGCGTATAACTCGGCCATTTTCTCTCTCTCCATCATAGTGCTGTTCCATTCTTCTCTTCAAAGAGAGACTGGGACAGTTCCTTTGACTTCATCCTCCTAATGTTTCTTCTCTCAATTCTCAAATCAAGTATGTGTCGAGTCCTGCTAAACAGATCCTGCGAGTGGAGGGTAATGTTGTGTGCTGGCAGGACGAGTGTGGGTGGTAGTATCCAGGGGCAACCAACCGCCCACACTCGCTACCAGCTGCCCCTGGGATATCTGTCCCGCAGCGCTCGCTACCCACGTGTCTGCAGCCTCTCTGGCACAAGTAAGCACAAGTATAGTTGGATTGGCTTAGGAACAACCTTTCAAAGAATATACAGATTGTTACAAGTTTCTGCTGGAATTGTTGAACCACTTGTAAGTGACGTATCACTGCTGGTATACAGACACAACTACATGCACATGAGTGTATCAATTATAGCTATTAACATTTCTTATCAAAATCCTGGAAGGCTTTATCTCGGAAATTATTTAACATTAACATATGTTTTTAAGGACTTTATGTGTTGTTTTGAAGTCTACTGTACACCCTCCACTTGTTTCCCACATATATTGGAACAAACTGTACACCTCAAATATAAATAATAACTATTGATAAATGTGAACTATCGTAAACCTGTCATAATTGACATACTTGATAAAAATTGACCTCAGAAAACGTGACTTGCTGTAATAACACATTTTTAACTGAGAAATAATGTTTTTCATATGGCACCCTAAACAAACCTTCAACTTTAATTAGGTATTCCTTTTTCTTATTTTATGAAGATTCTTAAAAATGTACACAATTAAAAATAAATGCTACACTACGATCGCACAAAATTTCACTTTACTCCGTTACGTCTTCAAAAGAGAACTGGTTGAAATGCATCTCATGTGGTAAATGGCTTCATGAAACCTGTTGATTGATTGGGGTAAAAAAAATCTTCCAGGACAGAAAAAACAGGTAGTAAGAATTTGTATTAGAATGGTATCCAATGGTAAAATAATTTCTATTGTTATTATTACTAGTACTATTAATTTTTTGTAAGTATAAAATTTCTACTAAACTATTTAATAACAATTATTTAAAACCAAATGCAGTTCACATATGTCTTCAAACAAAAGAAAATATTTCTGCTAGCCATAAGTAATCTTTACTACCTGGTGAAGATAGATTTAGTAAAATTAAATTTTTGAAAATTGCATTGCCTCATCCAAAATAAAAGCAATATTAATATTAGTCATTAAAAATGCCTATCATACCAAAACACGCATTTGTAAATGTATTAAACATTCAATTTTCAGCGATTTTTCCCCAGACGGTGCGTAATTTCGCCAAGCTTAACATTATGCAGCCTCACTTATAATAAAAAACACTCTACAGATATCCATTTTGAACAAAGCCCTTAAGGCCATTATAGAACAATTTTTAATTTTGAAAAGTATATGTTACTCTTAATTAAAGATATGGAATAAAATAACGATTTATGACTATTTTGAGGGAACATAAAAAATGATAGGATCATAACTTAGAGGTATAAACATTTCTATATTAGATTATTTATCTTTAGTAGTAAGTAAACCACACATAAAGGTGGATTTCGCTAATATTGAGCAAAGTGTCAGGTGAAATGTTTTGGTTATGATATAAAAGTAAATGGTTAAAAAGTGTATCTAGCTTTCCTCGGAAAAATCAAGTCATGGTTTGATAAGTTTATGATAACACATGCAGAGCACATAGCTAATAGTGCATAGTATATAGTGCTCAAGTAGTTGAAACATTATTATCATAATCGATACATATTGAAAGTTAATAGCGCATAATTTGTAAAGTTAATTTAACTTTACATTTGTATGCGTTATGCATGAACTCAAGAATATATAGCCCTTGTACCAGCCAATGAGAATGTGAGTATAAGCTATAACCAATTAAAGTCCAGTATACACACAAGACTGAAATTAGCTTCTGTGTCCAAGTTTTAAATTCCTTGTGGTAGTTAAAACCTACATGTTTTATGTTAAAGAATTTTTCTTTGTTTTAATGTCAATGTTTACAATCACGTAATTGAAAATAAAGGGGTAATATTACATTTTTTTTATTGATAAGTAGTTGTAGCATAATATTCATGGGAGTATTAATTGGTTTTTTTCGTATGGCTGGAAGGGACATTACATCCAGGTTTGGTCGTCTTATGTGTAGACTATTGCGCTGGTATCACAGAGCGCTGCTCAGAGTACACCCATGAAGGTTGTACACACGTGGTGTCCGCAAGGAGATGGAATTGCGGAGCCGGTGAGAGTCTTAACCTAACTTAAGCCAAATTAATCAAATCCTGGTGACCATTGTGATCATTCCCAAGGTATCAGCCGGGAATCGAACCATGGACACCTAGCCTCGCAGCCAGGTGCACTTACCAATACATTACGGTACCGGTTAGTAATAAAATCAAAATGAAATACAAATCAAATTGAATTTACTAATACTGGCACCGCTTAAATTAGGTTAATAATTTCACGTTTCAAATGATACAGTTTAATAAAAGTTGGTTTTTGAGTGAACTCTTTATTGAACTAATTTTAGAGACCTCATCTAGTAATGCAGTTAGGTTAGGCCATTTTATGTTAATGAAATACAATGGACTTTAGTCGGGACACTACGTTTCATTATAGAGCGTTATCATTTTCTTAGGAGCTGTGCACTGTAAGTTTTAAACTATTTACTGTTAGTTATGCGTTATGGATTAATTTAAACCGAGTTTAAGAAAAGTTAGTGCTGTTTTAATGATTTTGAAGCTCCAGAATGTTCGTTCGCTTGATAAATACAGCAGTGCGGGCTTATATGCTTTAATATACGGTGAAGCTTTTAAGTGTTTAATATTTTTACTTTTACAATCATCAGTGTGTTCAGCCTGTGACCTGAGTCAGTTTTTTATTCAAGCCATATATTTTCCACCACCGGCTTGCTAGGCCTATCCTAGCTTTATATGCCTCACAATCTAACTTGATAATAATAATAATAATAATAATAATAATAATAATAATAATAATAATAATAATAATAATAATAATAATACTAGAAACGCTTCTTACTACCCGTTCGGGTTATACGCTTTAAGTACTAATTACGCTAATGGATTGGGAATTGGGAAGGTTGAAAAATAGAGGAAGTGAACCCGCATTTGCGTGGAGGGAGAGTGGAAAACCATTTAGTAAAAACCATCTCCAGTTCACCCGACCGAGATTCGAACCTCGATCTCCCCGTCCGCAGTGGTCGAGCTCAACACGACTAGCGCGTTAGCCAACTACGCCACCGAGGCGGGTAACAATCTAACTTAATAACAGTACAAGCCGGCCCGGCCGTTAATTTATCAATGTGAAAGGGTAAACCGATATTTTACCTATGATACATTTTTCGACCATGCCAGGAATCGAACCCGGAACCCTTAGCTCAGTAGACAGACACGCTACCGACTGAGCTAGGGTAACACCTTAATGTAATTATTTGAAAGTTTCCTCCTATTGGAATTTCTGATATTATTTCCATTGAGGGTTTATATCAGGTTGTGAGAGAGACGAATGCCATCAGACTCAAGAAGAGTCGTCTACATAATATAATGACCTGTCTTGTTTATTTCAACCCTCTCAATTAAAACACACACAGAACAGATGGAAACCATCTACCTCGTTTGAGCTAAATAAGAATATCTTACGGGTTGTTAAAATAAAGTTTAATGAACGGAGTTCACTGTTTTTTTACCTTGTCATTACACCCGATATAGTAATCTTATAAATACAGGGTGTGCAGTAACTTGTGGAACTCTTCAGTTAACGTGTCATAGAATGCGGCACTCTTTCAAAGATACGTTGTATTGAAACACTTTAACAAAGGGCAAAGGTAGTCGTTTGGAGCACTTACCTTAGTGATAAATAACTCCACATTGCCGCGTACAAACATTACTCTAACTTGTAAACAAAGTCAAATGGGACACATGTATATGTACACAGTTGCCGTTGTTTTTGTGTCTCCTGTTCACCACTGAAGGGGGCCCACATGTTACGGTATTCTATCCTTATACATGCTATGTTTATTTTTATAACGTTATCACAATATCATGGAATTATAGGTATAATTTATTTATTTAAATAAGATCCTTAACATTGAGTTATTAAAAGTAAATTTTGTAAATAAAAAATGACAGTGACTCACTGTCCTCTCCAATATTATTTACCGCTCCTCTACCGTCTTCAAGTCCTTTACTTATACCTCGCGTGGGGTTCTCTCTTAGGGACAGTACTTCTAATCTTCATCTATCAAACATATTTATGTAGGGTTCTTTCTTAGGGACAGTACTTCTAATCTTCATCTATTTAACATATTTGTGTAGGGTTCTCTCTTAGGGACAGTACTTCTAATCTTCATCTATCTAACATATTTGTGTAGGGTTCTCTTTTAGGGACAGTACTTCTAATCTTCATCTATTTAACATATTTGTGTAGGGTTCTCTCTTAGGGACAGTACTTCTAATCTTCATCTATCTAACATATTTGTGTAGGGTTCTCTTTTAGGGACAGTACTTCTAATCTTCATCTATCTAACATATTTGTGTAGGGTTCTTTCTAAGGGACAGTACTTCTAATCTTCATCTATCTAACATGTTTGTGTAGGGTTCTCTCTTAGGGACAGTACTTCTAATCTTCATCTATCTAACATATTTGTGTAGGGTTCTCTCTTAGGGACAGTACTTCTAATCTTCATCTATATAACATATTTGTGTAGAGTTCTCTCTTAGGGACAGTACTTCTAATCTTCATCTATCGAACATATTTGTGTAGGGTTCTTTCTAAGGGACAGTACTTCTAATCTTCATCTATCTAACATGTTTGTGTAGGGTTCTCTCTTAGGGACAGTACTTCTAATCTTCATCTATCTAACATATTTGTGTGGGGTTCTCTCTTAGGGACAGTACTTCTAATCTTCATCTATCGAACATATTTGTGTAGGGTTCTTTCTAAGGGACAGTACTTCTAATCTTCATCTATCTAACATATTTGTGTAGGGTTCTCTTTTATGGACAGTACTTCTAATCTTCATCTATCTAACATATTTGTGTAGGGTTCTCTCTTAGGGACAGTACTTCTAATCTTCATCTATCTAACATATTTGTGTAGGGTTCTCTCTTAGGGACAGTACTTCTAATCTTCATCTATCGAACATATTTGTGTAGGGTTCTCTCTTAGGGACAGTACTTTTAACCTTCATCTATCTAACATATTTGTGTAGGGTTCTCTCTTAGGGACAGTACTTCTAATCTTCATCTATCTAACATATTTGTGTAGGGTTCTCTCTTAGGGACAGTACTTCTAATCTTCATCTATCTAACATGTTTGTGTAGGGTTCTCTCTTAGGGACAGTACTTCTAATCTTCATCTATCTAACATATTTGTGTAGGGTTCTCTCTTAGGGACAGTACTTCTAATCTTCATCTATCGAACATATTTATGTAGGGTTCTCTCTTAGGGACAGTACTTCTAATCTTCATCTATCTAACATATTTGTGTAGGGTTCTCTTTTAGGGACAGTACTTCTAATCTTCATCTATCGAACATATTTGTGTAGGGTTCTTTCTAAGGGACAGTACTTCTAATCTTCATCTATCTAACATGTTTGTGTAGGGTTCTCTCTTAGGGACAGTACTTCTAATATTCATCTATCTAACATATTTGTGTAGGGTTCTCTCTTAGGGACAGTACTTCTAATCTTCATCTATCTAACATATTTGTGTAGGGTTCTCTCTTAGGGACAGTACTTCTAATCTTCATCTATCTAACATATTTGTGTAGGGTTCTCTCTTAGGGACAGTACTTCTAATCTTCATCTATCTAACATATCTGTGTAGGGTTCTCTCTTAGGGACAGTACTTCTAATCTTCATCTATCTAACATATCTGTGTAGGGTTCTCTCTTAGGAACAGTACTTCTAATCTTCATCTATCTAACATGTTTGTGTAGGGTTCTCTCTTAGGGACAGTACTTCTAATCTTCATCTATCTAACATATTTGTGTAGGGTTCTTTCTAAGGGACAGTTCTTCTAATCTTCATCTATCTAACATGTTTGTGTAGGGTTCTCTCTTAGGGACAGTACTTCTAATCTTCATCTATCTAACATATTTGTGTAGGGTTCTCTCTTAGGGACAGTACTTCTAATCTTCATCTATCTAACATATTTGTGTAGGGTTCTCTCTTAGGGACAGTACTTCTAATCTTCATCTATCTAACATATTTGTGTAGGGTTCTCTCTTAGGGACAGTACTTCTAATCTTCATCTATCTAACATGTTTGTGTAGGGTTCTCTCTTAGGGACAGTACTTCTAATCTTCATCTATCAAACATATTTGTGTAGGGTTCTTTCTAAGGGACAGTACTTCTAATCTTCATCTATCTAACATATTTGTGTAGGGTTCTCTCTTAGGGACAGTACTTCTAATATTCATCTATCTAACATGTTTGTGTAGGGTTCTCTCTTAGGGACAGTACTTCTAATCTTCATCTATCTAACATGTTTGTGTAGGGTTCTCTCTTAGGGACAGTACTTCTAATCTTCATCTATCTAACATATTTGTGTAGGGTGCCAACTAGATGTTAGTTTTTAGGATTGGTTATCTGTATTAGGGCTTTATTGATCGGGAGTGTTCTGACAAACATCCCTACCCCAATTTATCGAACTATTCTGAATTACCACTCTTCATAAAAGCTTGAGTTAAAATACTTACGAGCTGAAATGAATTTTCTTAAGCCTTACATGCCTTAATAAGTTTAATGAATTCTTATGTAGATCAGACAGTATAAACATATACTATTAACATTTTATTAAATCTATTCAAGTCATTTGATCTTAACTGTCACATTTAAAATGTCATATTAATACCTATTGCATAATATTGATAATTTAATAAAATAATATTAATATGCACTGAATAATTATGTTTGTATTTTCTAAAAGTTTCTTCCTACCGGAATCGTACTATAGTCGGAATTACTTTTATTTGACCTTGGAATCTCTTGTCTGGTAGGATCTCACATTTATAACTAATGGCCGTGTAGTATTCGTCGTATTAACAATTAAATGACCATTTTGGTAAATAATGTTTTGGCAATGGAATATTTTTAAGTGGCCTCCAGGATTACTTGAATGATTTTTTTTAAACATTTTAATGGCTATTATAGATAAAATAATGTAATCGAGAAATATGTATTTGTTGAGGATACAATTATCATATTTTAAACGCTTCCAAAATGTTCACCAACCGTTATCGTATTCTATCTCTCTAATTAAGATTTACAAAAAACATTTTTTAGCACCGCATCTTACTAAACGTTCGGATTATAAGATTATGTCCTAATTACGCTAGTGATTTTTTAGAGATGATGAATACCATATTTATAAGACATGTACATGAATTTGCATGAAGGGAGGGGGGGGGGGGCATTTAGGAAAAACCACCCTCAGTACACCCGTAAAGCTTCAAGTCTTGATCTCCCCGTCATCAGCATTCTAGTCTATTGCGAGAAACCACGAGGCCACTGAAGTGATCAACACAACTGTTGAATAGATTACTTATTTACACAAAATATGAGGTGACCACGTTGCAGATGTTCAAAACTCCGCAGCTTATTTCAAAATATGGTTCATATCCAAATTGAGTTTAAATGTATCAACAAATCTCTTCTACGATCTCAGTTCTGAAATCAAAGTAAATGACTAGAAACAAATCTAGTTTTCTCAAACAAATAGTCACGATCTAGGATACTTTTAGTGGTTTAGAATGTTCGCTGTTCAGAGCAGACATTCCCGTAAGAACTACTCCAGTGTGAGGATATTTGGTCTAGGGAGTCCCTCCGCTCAACTTGGCAGCTAAGATGACCACAGAAACAAACAGTCAACTCCAGACCCTCACACTGGTTTGTTTTAGACAAATGGGCTCACATATTCAACATACTACAACATTGCTCCATTTAATTGCTATTCAAACATAAACAAATCAAACAATTACTTTTATTTACATCTCCTGCAAACTTCAAACTCACATTTCCCTCAAACATTTAAGTAAAATGACTCACCTACTTGGTAGAATGGTCTAACGCGCTACTCTTGCAGTAGACTTGACCACCGATGACGGGTAGATTGAGGTTCGTATCTTGGTCGAATTTACTGAATGCAATTTTTCCAAAACGGTTTTACACATTCCCTTCATGCAAATGCGGGTACACTTAATATAAATATAATCTCCCTAATCCTTAATACCATTAGCGTAATTAGTACAAACGCGTATAACCAGAACGGGTAGTAAGACAAGGCGCTAAAAAAAAAAGTTGTGTAAAAATAATATTTGTGGTGTTAACATTCTTAGAATATATCAAGGTTACTAATTAATAAGTATCATTCTTGGTAAAATTAACATTTGGCTGCTGTGACTTTTATTCCACGTACATGTAAATTAATAAAGATAATATATTTACATTAGTTTTTATTTAAACTTAGTACGCACATACATTCAAATGTTTTTTATACGAGGACCTTAAGGTGAGGTAGAAGGGATAGCAAGTGTTTTTACAGTTTTTATAGAATTGAAAGTTTTTGGCCAAAATAAATCAAATATTTCTCCAGTAGCAACATAGAGTTTAGTTTTCTGCACATGCTAATATCGACAGATCTTGAATATCTGTCAAGAGTGTCCTGGAATTTTGTCAAAACTTTTGAAATAAAGAGAAAAAGTTTTGACAAAATTCCAGGACACTCTTGACAGATATTCAAGATCTGTTGATATTAGCATGTGCAGAAAACTAAACTCTATGTTGCTACTGGAGAAATATTTGATTTATTTTGGCCAAAAACCTTCAATTCTATAAAAACTGTAAAATTACTCGCGCACCCTTCTGCCTCACCTTAACTGACGGATATAAACACTCCAAGATCTACTTTCAGGTATCCATACTTCAAGTCATGTGTCTGCAGCAGTTACTTTTGATAGATAATATCAAATCTATACTATAACACTAATTATATAGTAAACTGTTTTTAGTTTCAGCCAAAAAGTTTTGTCTTTTCGATAGAGCTGTGCGAGTAGGCCTTAGTCGCTTCGAGTCGAGCTCGATTCGAATTTGAATGAAAACCTCGAGGTTTTTGAGTTAGATTAGTATAGGGACATATTTGTACAATCAATATTTTAAGTTGAAGTTCTTTAATGGATCCATTATTCTATAAATAATAATGAAAAATATACTATTTTAATTACAGTTTTTGTAAAAAAATGTATAACCACACAGATTCGAGTTTTTAAATACATTTCATATAGTTATATTTCTTTAGAAATCAGACCAAGGAAAATATCAAGGGACTTTATTTCCTATGAAATTATATCTTTAAATTGAATATAGCTACTGAAACCAGACTCTTAAGATGACTCTTTTAAGACATCAAAGTGATTACAATGGTTATAGGAAAGTGAGAGTGTATGTATCTATAAAAATAATTTAAAATGAAGTATTTGAAACAAGGGAGACCAAGAAACAGTTGGGACGAGCAGATAACATAAAGTATGCAAGTGGGAGGAGGAGAATGGAAGTAATTAAAGGAGGAAAGATGGTGGAAGGATAAAGGAAGATGGAAGCATTTTACTAAATTGACCCTCCAAAGGCTGGAGTGATTTAATGATGAGGATGATGATGAGTTTAAAATGGTAAAATTGTTGAAGTTAAATCTCTCTAGTATCAGATTATATCTCTTCTCTTAGAGCGTCTCTCTAGTCTCAGAGTGTCGCTCTAGTCTCAGAGTGTCACTCTAGTCCCAGAGGGTCACTCTAGTCTCAGAGCGTCATTCTAGTCTCAGAGGGTCACTCTAGTCTCAGAGGGTCACTCTAGTCTCAGAGGGTAACTCTACTCTCAGAGGGTCTCTCTAGTCTCAGAGAGTCGCTCTACTCTCAGAGGGTCACTCTAGTCTCAGAGGGTCACTATAGTCTCAGAGGGTCACTCTACTCTCAGAGGGTAACTCTACTCTCAGAGGATCACTCTAGTCTCAGAGGGTCACTCTAGTCTCAGAGGGTCACTCTACTCTCAGAGGGTCACTCTAGTCTCAGAGCGTCACTCTAGTCTCAGAAGGTCACTCTAGTCTCAGAGTGTCAGTCTAATTTCAGAGGGTCACTCTAGTCTCAGAAGGTCACTCTAGTCTCAGAGTGTCACTATAATTTCAGAGGGTCACTCTAGTCTCAGAGGGTCGCTCTAGTCTCAGAGTGTCACTCTAGTCCCAAAGGGTCGCTCTAGTCTAAGAAGGTTGCTCTAGTCTCAGAGGGTCTCTCTAGTCTCAGAAGGTCACTCTAGTCTCAGAGGGTCATTTTAGTCTCAGAAGGTCCCTCTAGTCTCAGAGGGTCACTTTAGTCTCAGAAGGTCACTCTAGTCTCAGAAGGTCACTCTAGTCCCAGAGGGTCGCTCTAGTCTCAGAGGGTCACTCTAGTCTCAGAGGGTCACTCTAGTCTCAGAGCGTCATTATAGTCTCAGAGGGTCACTCTAGTCTCAGAGGGTCACTCTAGTCTCAGAAGGTCACTCTAGTCTCAGAGTGTCACTCTAATCTCAGAGGGTCGCTCTAGTCTCAGAGTGTCGCTCTAGTCTCAGAGTGTCGCTCTAGTCTCAGAGTGTCACTCTAGTCCCAGAGGGTCGCTCTAGTCTAAGAAGGTTGCTCTAGTCTCAAAGGGTCTCTCTAGTCTCAGAAGGTCACTCTAGTCTCAGAGGGTCGCTTTAGTCTCAGAAGGTCACTCTAGTCTCAGAGGGTCGCTCTAGTCCCAGAGGGCCACTCTAGTCTCAGAGGGTCGCTCTAGTCCCAGAGGGTCACTCTAGTCTCAGAGGGTCACTCTAGTCTCAGAGGGTCACTCTAGTCTCAGAAGGTCACTCTAGTCTCAGAGTGTCGCTCTAGTCTCAGAGCGTCACTCTAGTCTCAGAAGGTCACTCTAGTCTCAGAAGGTCACTCTAGTCTCAGAGTGTCACTCTAGTCTCAGAGTGTCACTCTAATCTCAGAGTGTCGCTCTAGTCTCAGAGGGTCGCTCTAGTCTAAGAAGGTTGCTCTAGTCTCAAAGGGTCTCTCTAGTCTCAGAAGGTCACTCTAGTCTCAGAGCGTCACTCTAGTCTCAGAGTGTCACTCTAATCTCAGAGGGTCGCTCTAGTCCCAGAGGGTCGCTCTAGTCTAAGAGTGTCATTCTAGTCTCAGAGGGTCACTCTAGTCTCAGAGCGTCACTCTAGTCTCAGAAGGTCACTCTAGTCTCAGAGGGTCGCTCTAGTCTAAGAAGGTTGCTCTAGTCTCAAAGGGTCTCTCTAGTCTCAGAAGGTCACTCTAGTCTCAGAGCGTCACTCTAATCTCAGAGGGTCGCTCTAGTCCCAGAGGGTCGCTCTAGTCTAAGAGTGTCATTCTAGTCTCAGAGGGTCACTCTAGTCTCAGAGTGTCATTCTAGTCTCAGAGGGTCGCTCTAGTCTCAGAGGGTCGCTCTAGTCTCAGAGGGTCGCTCTAGTCTCAGAGTGTCGCTCTAGTCTCAGAGTGTCGCTCTAGTCCCAGAGGGTCGCTCTAGTCTAAGAGTGTCACTCTAGTCTTTGAGGGTCACTCTAATCTCAGTCTCCTGCTCTAATATCTTCATTGTTTTGTGTCACATTCTACAACACATGTTTAGCTATATTGATGATGAATGGCCACGGAAGGAATAATTTAGTGGAAACTCACCCGCATTTACGGGAAGGAAGAGGTGTAAAGTATTTAAGAAAGAAATACTTTCAGTCAACGAAACTGGAATTTGAACCCTAACCTTCGATTCTGTCACTGACAAAACTATAATGTTAAGGGTTATTCGTGGCTTTTTATAAATAATCAGTACTGTGGTAAAATACTTCAGTCTCGTCTACTGTAGTCTTGTTCACCGTAATTGATAATACAGGGTTCGAGCACCAGCCGGGTGTAATGTAATGGCTTTCACTAAATGGTTACCCTTTTAACTTTTACAAATTCAGGTTCACTTCCTCTAAAATATCTAAATATAGAAAAATGTCTCCTTATTTCGGTCTTGCTGAGGAACTTGTTTAATAAAGTCTATTAATTTTCTTTTAGTTGGTTTTATTTGTATCCACTTATATATAGGAATGATGTTGAAACCATCACTTTTAAAAATAAAATCTTTTAATTTATGACATTTAATGGATCTATTAATTAAACTGGGTGTTACAATAAACTCGCTATGTACTACATCTTATACAAAAACATTATTCATCTACCAACCTATTCGTGAAATACCCAGTTCGAGGACTGGTCTCTCCCCTGAACGAACAGAGCAAACAATAGTCCGGATCATCACTTTGCTACCTAGTACTATAAGTTCCATTTCATGAGATGGGCAAGAGTTAATGCTATTCTTGTCCAGTTAATGAAATGATCAAGCGAAGAAGCCAGCTCATGGAACGAAGATACACTTCCCACTTCATGGATTGGGAATTTTCATTGTTGGAATATAACACAAGCATTAAAATAGTTTCTAATCGATTTTTAAAATCATGAGATCTATCCTACAACCTTAAGAGCCAACAGAGAGTTTTAGCCGTATAGCAATCAAACCCTGCGTGACCCTTCCTACAACCCTAAGAGCCAACACATATCTTTGAGACGTATAGCATCAAACCCTGCGTGACCCTTCCTACAACCCTAAGAGCCAACAGAGAGCTTTGAGCCGTATAGCAATCAAACCTTGCGTGACCCTTCCTACAACCCTAAGAGCCAACGGAGAACTTTGAGCCGTATAGCAATCAAACCCTGCGTGACCCTTCCTATAACCCAAAGAGCCAACACATATCTTTGAGCCGTATAGCATCAAACCCTGCGTGACCCTTCCTACAACCCTAAGAGCCAACAGAGAGCTTTGAGCCGTACAGCAATCAAACCTTGCGTGACCCTTCCTACAACCCTAAGAGCCAACAAAGAGCTTTGAGCCGTATAGCAATCAAACCCTGCGTGACCCTTCCTATAACCCTAAGAGCCAACAGAGAGCTTTGAGCCGTATAGCAATCAAACCTTGCGTGACCCTTCCTACAACCCTAAGAGCCAACAGAGAGCTTTGAGCCGTATAGCAATCAAACCTTGCGTGACCCTTCCTACAACCCTAAGAGCCAACAGAGAGCTTTGAGCCGTATAGCAATCAAACCTTGCGTGACCCTTCCTACAACCCTAAGAGCCAACAGAGAGCTTTGAGCCGTATAGCATCAAACCCTGCGTGACCCTTCCTACAACCTCAAGAGCCAACAGAGAGCTTTGAGCCGTATAGCAATCAAACCTTGCGTGACCCTTCCTACAACCCTAAGAGCCAACAGAGAGCTTTGAGCCGTATAGCAATCAAACACTGCGTGACCCTTCCTACAACCCTAAGAGCCAACAGAGAGCTTTGAGCCGTACAGCAATCACACCCTGCGTGACCCTTCCTACAACCCTAAGAGCCAACAGAGAGCTTTGAGCCGTACAGCAATCAAACCTTGCGTGACCCTTCCTACAACCCTAAGAGCCAACAGAGAGCTTTGAGCCGTACAGCAATAAAACCTCGTGTGACCCTTCCTACAACCCTAAGAGCCAACAGAGAGCTTTGAGCCGTATAGCAATCAAACCCTGCGTGACCCTTCCTACAACCCTAAGAGCCAACAGAGAGCTTTGAGCCGTACAGCAATCAAACCCTGCGTGACCCTTCCTACAACCCTAAGAGCCAACAGAGAGCTTTGAGCCGTACAGCAATCAAACCTTGCGTGACCCTTCCTACAACCCTAAGAGCCAACAGAGAGCTTTGAGCCGTATAGCAATCAAACCCTGCGTGACCCTTCCTAGAACCCTAAGAGCCAACAGAGAGCTTTGAGCCGTATAAGCAATCAAACCCTGCGTGACCCTTCCTACAACCCTAAGAGCCAACAGAGAGCTTTGAGCCGTACAGCAATCAAACCTTGCGTGACCCTTCCTAAAACCCTAAGAGCCAACAGAGAGCTTTGAACCGTACAGCAATCAAACCCTGCGTGACCCTTCCTACAACCCTAAGAGCCAACAGAGAGCTTTGAGCCGTACAGCAATCAAACCTTGCGTGACCCTTCCTACAACCCTAAGAGCCAACAGAGAGCTTTGAGCCGTACAGCAATCAAACCCTGCGTGACCCTTCCTACAACCCTAAGAGCCAACAGAGAGCTTTGAGCCGTACAGCAATCAAACCCTGCGTGACCCTTCCTAGAACCATGCTTAGAGTCGACTCAACAACTGCATCGTATGATATATCTTAGCTAAGCTCATGACGAAGAGCAAAATGGTAATAAATGTCGACATTCGTTCAGGCGAGTGACGTCATTACAGACGCCGACGCAACCTGGCAAGGGCGGTGCTAGGAAACGACTCTGTGATTTACGACAAGACGTAAGTCTCAAAGCTCTTTACAAACTAAGCTATCAATGTCGCAGCGTTCTCACTTGGAACATTTGCTATGGAAAATGGATGTAGCACACACTTCTGAAATGAACAGGCTCTGACCAATCAGAAGAAACCTCTATCATTAGTATTAGTTTTTACCTCAAGTCTTACTAGTCAAGCTAATGGGATAGTGTTAAGGAAGGTAAAACTTAGAGAAAAATTTTCCGCAAGCTTTTCCGTGGTGGGGAAATAATAAATTATTCAGAAAAACATCAAATTAATACACTTGGTTCAGATGCAAACCTTGAGCGTCTCTTCACCAACAAACTCGACTATATGAGCCTGACGCCTTTGTCCACGTGCCTACCAATGCAGGTAACTTTATCCAAAGAAAACTACAAAGCCCTCGAACCAACCAGTCCCCCCATCTGGTCTTTGACCTATTATGAGCTGTGGTTCACCCTGAGGGGGTATGAAGGTCCCAAACCTCTTCCCTGGTGACTCAAAATCTTCAGTTCACATTTCTTGAGCACACAAATACTTCGATACTCTCAGGGCTAGAGCAGTATAGGCCAAGATTTTACTTTAGTTTGTGGAAATATTAAGGAAAATAGTTTAAATAAATAATACAAAATTAATAATTTAAACGACTGTAGAGAAAATTTAAAAAATAGTTTTTTATGAAACTATTACTATTTAATTAATTAAAATAATATATTAAGCAGTGAATAATTGGAACCAAGCGATATTCGGGTGACTGATTGAGACAAATAGATATACCTGTGATAGTTTTAAACTACGTGTTTTCCTGTGTTTCTAATGATCAGCTTGGACAATATCTGTTACGATATTTAACTCAATATTAAGATGGTGTAATTGAGGGATTTCACGGAGGAACTTGACGTTTAGTCCGCTCGCCCACCTCTTTGGGTTATAGACACAGAATGATTAGTGAATTTCAAGAGATGGCAACATTGACCCGCAAAGCGCTTATAAATCTAATAATCCACTCTTATTCTGGATTAAATAAATTACTTGAACAATACTGAATACTTGAACTGAGATCAATCGATAGTGAGACTTATTACTGATCCAAATGTCTTAGGTTCGAGCGTCAGTAGAAACTAGAGAATTTATCACATTAAAATAATATTTATTCACCTCACTAGGTGGTGAACCAGTGGGCTTTGGGATGGTTTCTATGGGTGTTTTCCCCTATAGTTATGTTAAGGTAATTAAGGGTACTTAAGCTGAGGTATTTTTTTTTATAGAAATGGCAGCACTGAAAATTGAAAAATCGGTTGTTACTTATTCAAAGATTATTTTATTTGTTTTAAGATGACTATAGCTACAATCAAATTTTCATAAGAAGAACCCTTTATAAAATACGAACATTTTTTGCAGTTGACAATGATAGCATTTTACTATTTATTAATTTTATTTTATAGGTATTGATAATATAAAGTGATAGTGCTAGAACATATGACTTGACGTATGAATATGTGAAAGTGGATCTAGTAGCTTTTATAGATGTAAAACCGAGGCGTAAAAATATTTAAATTAAGGGATAGAGCGCTTAATACCATGAAACCACTGGTACAGGCCTTAATTATTTTTAAAGCTCTGTGTAGCTGTACTGAAATTGATAACAATTCTTGTAAACATAATCTAATTTGTGTCTTAACTAAAAGATCCGCTATATTATGTCAATAAGTTTCGAATAAATGTAATGTGCACCGTCATAATTGTGCTTGAATATCAGTTGCACTGAACTGTCCTGGTTAGCTTCGGGGTAAAAGCCCAATTTCCAGGATTTGACCCACTCAAAATGGCAGGTAACAATAGTGTAACCATTTATAGACCAAGATATAATGGCTAGTCTTCCAACCCCCACCAAAATAATATTTATGATCCGCCACTGATCAATTATATTCCTCTAGAAGAGTTGTGTTGATGTGAGTGGGAATCTCCTAGCATGCCTAACTGAGGTTCGAAACCCTACCTTCCCATAGGGGGAAAACCAGACGCGTTAGACTATGTGACCATTGATGTGAGTGTTAAGGAAGAAACGGATCTTGAAATTATTGATCTTATTCCTCAAGACACATTTATGATGAATTATTTGGGTGATAAATATCCCCCGACCAAATGAACGTAGGTAAAATACTACCAACTAGCTATCGGAGGTACCTTCCGTCTACTGGCAGGCTTACCTTCACTATTCCACTATGATGTAACTTATTAGATAGGGCCATAGTGTAATACGTCGAGGTAAGACTGCTGGAGTCGATCGGTGGGCCGGCCAAGGAACAGCATACTATGCAGCTGACCTATGACATATTGTGCCAATCAGTGAGAAAATATACCCGCATTAGCATGGAGGGAGATTGGGAAATGTCCCTCAGAACACGTGGCAAGGATCCAAACTCCTTCCCTGCTTACCCTGTGTGATGTTATCTGTAGAATGATACCGTTAAGTAGTTCGTCAATAAAATTAGTTTTCAATTTATTAATAATATATTATTAATTATTATTGTAACAAACACACAGATAAGTATGAAGTATATTATATATTTACTATTAAACTCTTGTAATTATTGTTTGTTGCTTAAATTTATAAACTTATTTATTATTTGAATAAGTTGGTTCTAAATGGATGGCCGACTACACATCAATTTAACTTTGGTCCAATCAAAGGAAGGGTCTTTTAGAAAATGGAAACTTTGATTTTTACAGCATTGATATTTTTAGAGCAAAAGTAAAAGGTAAAGTTAACAAGACTCGATGTTAATTTGTTAACTTTTAAAATCGTCTAATGCACTTCCTATTACCAAAATACTACATTAGACTAAGAGGGAGTTCAGAGGGGGAAACATGATAGAAAATACTTAACATTATAAATAATCGTGATTGGAGGTACAAATATTTAACCTAAAATAAAATCAAGTAATTATTAAACAATAATTTTTTAAAAATTTTGTTGAATAAAGGGCATTCAGATTGGTTTATTTCTTACTTAATTTAACTAAATCACAATAATTATTTTTATATGTTTTCAATTATTTATAACAATCAAGTAATTATAAAACAATATAATAAAATATTCTTTATAAGTTGTGCATTTTAAATAATTTAGGACAAAAACATTAATTAAAATAGTTTATTTTTCCCCAACTTCTGATACTACCAAAAATATTTATTTGGATATTTAACATAGAAAACAATATTATAATTATTTAGATTTTTATAAAATATGCTAATCTAGTGGGTTAGGGAGGTTTAAAATTTTCTTTCGTTATTTTGAACTATTTTAAGTTGTGTAAATGATGATTTTTTTTAATGATAGCCCGTGGCCTATTCATATCTCAAAATGTCAGTCCGTCAAACCATCGATATGCTTACATTTCAAAATAAGTTCAAGATTACGTCAATAAATAAATCCGCAATTTCAAATTATGTTTCATAAAGACTAAATTTAGCGATTTAAGGGGCTATTTATAGCCGTGTGTGAATTTGTACGCCTATAAATGGTCAATAATAGTTTTACCTCAGTGATGAATGACCGGTAGATACTAATTAATATTAATTTACCATTAGGTTGACAGTGTTGTTTTGGTAGCTCTCTGTGATGAACATGTTCTCAACTGCAAGGTTATTCGCCATGTATGGAGATTGGCATCATTTTGTAGCGGTGAAAACGGTTGTTTAGCTAGTCTCAAACGGTACAGTACAATAGGTTTTTTTTTAACACAAAAACAATTTCTGAGTGGTATTTTCTTATACAATTAGGATTGACTGTGCAAAGTCTTTTTTTAAGTGCATTGGCCCAGAATCTATTGGAATTGTAGTATTTAATAATAAAAATTAACCTTAATAAATACACGTAAGAGCACGGGCTTTACAATCACCAATATATAAAGGCGCGGCCCGATAATCCCTTGTGAGAATACAATATTGTGGGTTCAATCAGTATAGGTTGAATGATTGGCCGACGATTATTGCTACTATTGGGTCTATTAAAGTAAAGTGAAATAATACAATGGTCGTCATTGTGACAGAGGTTGAGGTTTAGCTGTCACCCGGTCACCTCTAAGTCTGGTATTTCCCTATATCACATCCTAAGTTTCGGTCTAAGTCCACGAATCCTCTATCATTATGTTAAAACGCACATGGTAAGTGTCTTACAACACTTTATGACACTTAACACACCCTCGGGCAACTGCCAATAGCCAACTGCGTGCAGACAACTCTCTAGAGACCAGATCTAGAGCACGCAAACTAGTTTCTGCTATATATAGAAGATTCCTTCAATGACGGCATAGAGCACCAACCAATTGACTTCTATCCATAGCACAATATCAAGCGATAGCTAAGACAGCGATTAACACAAATCTATCAGTGCCGTCAACTAATCTAATGTCTAAAGTATGGATGTGACGTTCTTACCAGACATGGCTCTTGTTTCAGACAAATAACACTTCACTTACAAGCAACCGGTCACAGGAAGCCCATACAATAGACACACATCTATTTAAGAATAATTCACTAATTTAAGAGCATCACACATATTATTTTATTATTTCTAAGAAACATATGCTCAAACAAAATTTTAAGTAACATTTAGTCGATACTATGCCACCCTCAAATAATTGTATAGTTTATAACAAATGATTTCAATAAACTATCATCAAATAAAAGCCACATTATGTAGTTAATAATAGCCATCGTTGTTTAAACAATTTTAAATAATATTCAGCCACTATTAAGCTACCATCAAAGTTAATTCCAATTTCATTAGAAATTGTAACAAGCGTTTTTTCAATAAACTACCCTTAGTTATAGTTATAGTAGTTATAGTGACTTTCCCCGAATGTGGTCTGAAAAAGTATACGTTCGTTTATATGCCCATTTAAAATTATTTATATTTGTTAATCCCAGATACCCATTTTGAATTAGTAAAATTAAACAAGTCTGCAGTGGCTTATTTTAGTTTTGAAATTAATTAAATATATACAATTTGATTTAAAACCAAAACATAATGAATTTGCCTGTTTGAAAAGTACATATTATACTCATGAGTCATGAGTGCGAGTAATAAACCTTGACATATCATATAATAATATTTAGCACCACGTCTTACTACCCGTTCGGGTTATACGTTTTAAGTACTAATTACGCTTATGGATTAGGAATTGGGAAGGTTGAATTAGAGGAAGTGAACCCGCATTTGCGTGGAGGGAGAGTGGAAAACCATTTAGGATAAACCACCCCCAATTCACCCGACCGAGATTCGAACATCGATCTCCACGTCCTCAGCAGTCGAGCTCAACACGACAAGCGCGTTAGCCAACTACGCCACCGAGGCGGGTTATTGACATGTCGAGCCAGTACTCTGCTATCAGATATGAGTCAACGATTCCTGAATCGACATGTTGAGTGCTAGTCCAGAAATAGATTTTTACGTGATTAAAAGTATTGCGGCATTCTGAAAGGGAACTGACCAGCTCTCTCTCTCTCTCTCTCTCTCTCTCTCAGTCTATGTGTAACTTCCATCTGGAGAGGATTCCAGGCAAAACCCCCAGGGGCTGAGACCCCTAAGCAATGAAATGCGACAGAGGTGCCCCATAATAAAGGGAACAGAAAAACAGTACCAACGTTCTCCCATGGATTCGAATCAATGGGGCACACTACTCCCACCAAGCCTTGAATCAATAGGATACACTGACCATTGCAAAAAATTACAAATCCCTTAGATTAGATTTTATTGAGAGGTGCAAAACCAATACCCTGCAGGGAAATACTAATTTAGATCAAAATACCCAGTATGATTTTTGTATAGTGGGGTGCATGATTGCCTAACATACCCCCTTTGAAAATTAAATGGGACCAGAAAATAAGTGAAAGCGGTACTGGGGGTCAATGGCCTCTGGTACACACGATTACGTCCCCTGGAAAAAGTTGTTGACAGGCCAGCGGAAGAGGTGTGCCAGGGGGTCCTACGCACTACTACTGGCAATGACATGGCTGTCAAAATAATATTGACCTTCATAAATTATACAAGGTTATGAAATGTTTTATTTGATTTTGATTTTTTTTTCATGTCGGCGTGTCACCCAGTGACCCAGTGGATCATTCTGTTATCAAACTTAAATTATACAAATACAAATTTATGTCTAATACATGCATAGTAATTGTAAATTATGAAAAATACTAAACTTTTATATTCACGTCACCAAATAAGAATTTTCAAACCTTTGTAGCTAGAAAAAAGTTTCCCAAAAATATCATAAATTTTAAATACCTACCAGAAATAGGTGAATGGTATATTGACTCCCTTCTAGATTACCGGGGTTTGATCCCCGACCAAGGTGCCAACTGTTTCTATTTTTTGTCTCGTTATTTCTACAGATACGTTCTGGCACATTTCCATTAAAAAAAATCCTTTGCCTCTTTCTGTTTGTTGAGACTAGATGGTTTAAGTGCTAGTTAACTGGAGTTGGGACGATAACATAGTAAAATAAATTAGGTAAAGCAATTATTTCGTATACCTTGTAGTGAAACACACATCTTTTTTGTCTATTAGGTCTTTTAATTGGTTAAAATAAATTGTATACACGTGTTATAATATTTTGATGTCTTCCAGTAACAACAATGCACGCAAAACTTTAATAGCCCACTAACTATTAGCTAATATTCCTTTTAATAGGCTTGGCTAACGCGCTAGTCGTGTTGAGCTCGAATGCTGAGGACGGGGAGATCGAGGTTCGAATCTCAATCGGGTGAACTGGAGGTGGTTTTTCCTAAATGGTTTTCCACTCTCCCTTCACGCAAATGCGAGTTCACTTCCTCTAATTCAACCTTCACAATTCCTAATCCATTATTGTAATTAGTACTTAAAGCGTATAACCCGAACGGGTAGTAAGACGTGGTGCTAAATAATAATAAAAAATAATTTTAATAGGCCTCTTAAAGTTATGATTATTAAAAGTTATAAGCATACACATTTAATAAAATATTAGTAATTTAATGGTCAATTTACCGTTATAAATGGAATATTTCATAAAATTACACTCTTCCTCTTTCAACGGCAAATTGATCATTGAATTAATTTTTTATTTTAAATTAATTATTATTTTTCAATTTAGTTTTATTTTTGTTAATATTTTTAACCTGCCTTAATTCCCAAATTTTCTAATAAATACTCGATCGACCACGAGGCAGCCTTTGAGGGGTTTGATGGAATCCAGAGGCTTGTATGTGTCAAGGAAGGAGAAATTTAATAATAATTATTGAAACATTGATTTTATAATTTACTATAGTTTAGTTTTGATTTATTCAAAATGTTCTTTAAATAGACGGTAAATATATATTTGATCTTATCTCTTACCTCTACTCTTCGTCAACCTCCCCACTTCACCCCATACGTATAGGCACCCCCTCACCGCCACATAAAATGAGTGTTGTACCCAGTTTGAGAGCAGTATTAAGGTTTCAAATATATAAGCTACAATAAATAGGGCACGCATTAATCACACATCAATTTTTCAACTTGTTATAGAGATATAGCAGGAGGTTACTTTTAGAAAAGTTCCTTTAGTTGATTTAGATTTAAAAAAAATAACTTTTTGATTTTAAATGTTTATGAAGATGTTTATTGTCTTGTATTTATGTATGCATTATCTACGCCCAGTAGCAGTCTTAAGTCTAATTTTCCATTCTTCCTTGATCACCTGGCTAGTCTACACATCACACACACTTTGTTGCACAGTACATCACATTGTCTAGCCACGCACTAATTCCCGGTACTATACTTACTCTATTGTTTGTTGAATACACCGGTTCACATCTCTGGTACAAGCAGCTCAATTCAATATTCTAAAATAGAACTGAGTTGAAAATGGTCCCAAGATGATTTTACCTTTCTCCTGCAAGTTACATCTGTGGAGCGCTCTTTAAATTTAAATTTTACGAATGATTTTATAGTTGAATTTTGGTTCCTTGTCTAGCCCCAATCCCAATTCTTTTTATAAATGGTTTGATAATTTATTCCTAGAATCTTGGATATTATTAAGGATTAAATGGTTCATCCTTTTGTAATAATGCGTCTTATTACTCGTTTGGGTTATGTACTAATTACGCTAAAGGGTTTAGGGTGAAAGAGATTGAATTTATAGGAAGTGTATCCACATTTGCGTGCAGAGAGGAGAAATCATTTAAGGAAATGTACATTTAGTACACCCAACGATGATCGAACAACGATCTCCCCGTCATCGGCATTCTAGTCTACTCAGGGAGTAGTTCCCTAAACCATGCGGCCACTGAAGTGGATCATCCTTATTTTAAGCTACATGTTGTAGTAAATTAAATACATGGTTTAAAATTATCAATTGTTTACAATTCTATCAGTCTAAGTTTAGTTGAAAGTACTCATTAGAAATATAAATAAATTAATATATACACACACGTCGGACAGTTTTGTTCACAGATCGTAGTTCTTACACATTTTATGACGAAAGGTTTTGTTCAAGATTCATCCATCGAACTCTTCTAACACTTGTACACTCTCTAAAATAAATTTAAATATCTAGTCTGCATTTGAAGCGAAGAACAAAGGAGTACATTTAATTAAAATAAATTTAAATCTTCACTTAGTTAAAGGGATTATTATTTCCTTGCTGCCCGTCCCAACAATCCGTTATTCACATATTCAAACTAGGTGTAACTAGGAAACTAGGAAGGTGTAATTTAGTTGAGGTGTACTAGCTTTGAAACAATTAAGGAAATACAACCAAGCGGAATTTGAACGTTGACAATTTACAAACCAGGCAAGACAAGACTGACGCCTTTGTATGTATATTCATTGATGTAAGTATTATTTCACCCCGTGAGTTTTTATTCAATTAAAACGGGCAAGATTATCGGAATATTTAAGCAATGAGGTGATTCCATAGTGAAAAAAATTAAAATGTTATAATATGAATATTTCTTAGAAATTATATAATCAACAATAAAATGACTATTTTACAAACTACTTTCATTTTAATTACTTTACTGTCTTAGGACTATCATCGATGCCCGCATGGTCTAAGGCATCATTCTCGCAATATACTAGAGTGCTGATGATGGTGAGGTTGTAGTTCGATCCAGTCTGATATACTCAAGGTGGTTTACTAAATAGTTTTCCACCCTCTCTCCATGCTAATAACTTAATCTAAGTGCAACATTCCTCATCCCTAACTCATTAATGTAATTAGTGAATAAGCGTATAGCCCGAATGGGTATAAAGATGTGGTGCTAAAAAAAGCACAAAGTAATTTCCTTATATTCCTAGTCTAATGCTCTTCATTGACCTATTTGACTTAATTTGTTTTGACCTTTAACCTTTCTCTGTATGCATCTGCTACATTTCACCGGAAACCAGGGTTCATCTCTGGAGCACATTATTGATCGCCTTCTGCTTGGGACAGCTGAAAAGGTCAGAGGCTGAAATAGTTGAAATAATTGGAATTCATCGGTGTTTATAGAAAACACGTTGGAAAAGAAAATTTTTAATTGGAAATCTGAGTTTATATTATAAAACAAGATAGGTTATATTTTAATGTTGCCAACCACCTTGCCAAGTATTATAACACAACTTGGGCATTAGGTATAGTGGATATCGATGTTTAAAAAAAAACTGCTTCCTAATATCTGATCCACCAATCCACATTTATTTATTTACACTAATGGGGTAGAGATTAAGCAGATTTAATGGAGGGGAAATATCCCCAAATCTACGAAAATGACGAGTGGAGAACCATTTAGGAAAAACATCCTTAGTACCGAGGGCGTAGGAAGGTTTTATTTTTTAAGGGGATTCGCTAGAAAATTGTATCTATACCTTCAAACTATACAAGTCTTTCTTCTCTTCTTCTTCTTACTCCGTGAATCTGTCCTGAGACAGGTATCAACTTGACATCTTAATTTTTCTTCAGTCCTGAGCGTTTTCTTCCATACTTTTGTAGCTTCTTCTTTCCTTTTCCCTCCACGATCCTCTTCATTAAACAATCCCTATAGAGTGTGTGGCCCAACCATGACGTTTTTCTCTTAGTTTTCATCATCATCAGAGCCTCAACACTACCTAATTCCTTACCCTATCCATCCATTTTACCTTCCCCCCTCTTCTTCACAACAACATTTCAAAACCCTCTAAATACTTTAGTTCCATCTTTCTGATTGTCCACGTCTCAGATCCAAATTTCCCCACACTGCACAGTAAATACTTTGTAAACCTCTTTCTTAACTCAATCGGGATTTTTCTTCTGTTAGTAATTCTCTCACCCTTCCCATGCTTCCTTCACCATAGATATCCTTCTTGTAGCTTCCTCCCTACAATATCCGTTACAATTCACCAGATTACACAGATACTTGGACGATTTTACTTGTTCTAGTTTCTTCACTTCAATGAATCACTTTCTCATCACTCTCATTTTACCAATGTTAACTTTCATTCAAAATTCCTTCCTCGTTCTTATAATACCATCCATCATGTACCACAGTTCTTCCTTTGACTCTGCCAATACCATGTAACCACGTAACTAATGGTTTTTATCGTTCTCCGCCTGTAACTCGTACAATGCCTCGTGCCCTTTCTATAGCTTTCTATTCTAACTTTTTAGCTTGTATATTGAAAAAACTTTGGTGTCGTACAACATTCCTGTCGCACCCCTCTTCCAATGCTAATCTCTTCCATTTCATCCTCCTCCCTCTCACCATCACTTTCTGTAATATGCACTACTGCTTTATCAGTCTTCTATCCATCCAGTCTATACCAATGTTTTTCAAAACAGGAAGTAGAATATTCTAGTCCAATCTATTGAACGCTTTCTCTCAGTCAATAAAACAAACATACATTACCCTGTTAACTTCCAAAACCAGTTATGCTAGCATTCTCAGACACCCAACTGCTTCTCTGGTCTATCTTCTGTTTCTAAAACCTAACTGGTCCTAACCCACACTCACCTCTCTTTTCCTTTCTATTCTCCTCAGCACTATCCTTGTCACAATCTTGAAAATAAGACATAGAACTAATTGTTATATAATATTTGCATTCTTTGGCGGTCAACTTCTTTGGTAAAGGAAACAGCATGGTCTTAAGTAGAACCTTACACTAAATTTAAGTGTCATATAACCTATTGACTGGATTGGCTAGTCTTGTTATTACACCACTCCCTAGGGCCTTAGTTGCCTCAGGTGATCTTTGATCACAGCCCATCATTTTTCTTTTCCTTTTTAATTTTTCTTTTTCTTTACCTTGGGTAGCATTTTCAACTTCCCATCTTTCTATCCTTGTTTCATGGTTTTCCTCATCCCATTCCTGCTCTTATTCCAACACCATTCCTTCATGATCTGTCTGAGAATCATATAGCTCCCCTATGTATTTAATCTACAGCACCTTGTTTTCTTCTGAGCATGATATTATCCTTCCTTGCTTGTTTAGCATTCTTTGTTTGTTTATTTTTCTTGGGTATTTCCTTATCAAACTCTTTGCTGTTATATACATTTCTTCCATTTTTTCTTACTTTTCCAGTTATTCCAACTCTTCACACCATCTATCTTCTCACTTTCCCTGGCCCTGTCAGTTAATCTTCTCAACTCGTTGTTTAGTTTTCTATATTGGCTATTTCCTTCTTCTGATGAGTAATTTTTCCATCTCCTACGTTCATCCATTTTATCCAGAATTGTTTCCTCTTATTATTATTTTTCCAACTTTTTCTTCTAACGCCCTAAGCATTGCGTTCCTGATGATGTCCCATTTTTCTGATACATCCATACTCGGCTTTGATATTTCCAGATTTTCTTCCATGCTTCTTGTATGTACCTCAACTTCTTTGTTCTTTAGCTTTGCCACATCCCAATTCCTTATAGGTTGTTTATTTTTAACATGTGTCCAGCCATTTTCTTATATTTGCCATTAGCAGGTTATGGTCTATATCGAAGGACTTTCCAGGAAATGTTTTAGCCATATTAACGCTGTTTTGAACAGTTGGTTTATAATAATGAAATCTATCTGAAATATCTTTATTACCAGGGTCTTCCGTGTTTAGAGTCTCCGTTGATAGTTCTTGAACCAAGTGTTTGTAATTCAGAAATAAAGGCTCTCACAGAGTTCTACCAATCGATCTCCTCTTTCTTTCCATCTTCCTAGTCCATAATCTATAACTACATGCCCTCCCCTTACACTTCCCACCACATTGCTCCAGTCTCCACATCACGGTTCTTACTTAACCTTTTAAATTATCCTCATACATCTCTTATATCTGTTCATTTATCCTGTCTACCTATTCCTCATCTGCACTGGATGTAGGTATGTACACTCGAATGATCAAGGTATCCACCTGCACACGCGATATCCTGATTACCAGCTTTTTTCACTTACAGGCAGCACTTTAACTATATTGTTAACAGTACTTTCTTATACAGCAATCCAACGCCTCCTTCCTTATGCTCACCTCCTTTATAAATCATTTAGTACTCTCACCTCCATCTAAACTTCTCATTACCATCGTACTTCACTTAATCCTAGAACGTTGGTGTTATATCACTCCGTTTGTTTCTTCAATTATCCAATTTTTATTATTAATCCATTGTTCTCAAATTCCAAGCTCCAATCCTCAAAATAGATGTTTCCTTCTTTCTCTGTTGTTTTTAACTCTCACATTACAATTTTTCCTGGGATGGTGCCCACCCAGAGATCCAATTGTGGACATATTACCCCATATTTACCCCGGAATATTTCTTCTCAGGAACAACCATGGATATGAAAGCTTTATCCAGTGGGACCAGGGGTACACAGGCGTATTTAATGTGATGGTTTCTCCTTGACTTTCGCACCCTATTTCGTTGACCTCTTAAAAACTTAATCCACCTTTAGGGTGATTTATCACTCCAAGGGCAAGAAAGTGCCTCTGACTACTAACATCTCCTCCACCTCCCGAATATGACTTTGGAGATGGTAAAGAATGCTAATCCCAGCGTTTATTTGGTACCTGCCTACCTTAGCCGCAAATGTTGCCAACTCTCTACCACTTGGAGGTGTAAGGCTGTAGTTTCATTGCGTCCAGGACTGATTAGTAATGCTTGGAACCTCAGAGGCTTTAGATATCTTTTATAAGTATGTATGTATGTATGTATGTATGTATGTGTATGTATGTATGTATGTATGTATGTATATGATGAGACATGTATGTATGTATGTATGCATGTATGCACGTATATGCCATCCCGTATGCACGTATGCCCCTATACATGTATGCATGTATGCTGTATGTATGTATGTATGTATGTATGTATGTATGTATGTATGTATGTATGTATGTATGTATGTATGTATGTATTATGTATGTATATGTATGTATGTATGTATGTATGTATGTATTTTTTTTCTTTACCGAGGAGGGAAATTCTTTTTACGGAGCCTTCAGATCCATCTGAAAGATGTGGGACTCCACTAGAGAAGGTAACTCTAGGTGAACGGCAAGAATATTACATATTCCCGACGTACCGAACTACAAAATGTAGAACGCCACCCACTAAAACCCCCGGGGTACAGCCCTGTACCCCACCTCGAGAGTGTTCTCCAATACACCCCACGTGGAACGACCGTCAGGCATTACTTCGCGTGAGGCTGGATGGCTAACTGCCTACTCGTCGTTGCCCATATTTAGGTGGTCTACTCCTTGCTCTTTCCTCTAGCCTGAGGTTCTTCACAACACGCGAAGCCATGTCCGCTACAGCCTTCCATTGTCCTCGTTGAGCAGCATCAAACTGACGATGCTTTCTGGAGTTGATCTCGTCTGGAGTCGCCTATCTAGCTCTTCCTTCTCAGCAGCGAAGTGGGGACACCCGAAAAAGACGTGCTCCGCAGTCTCTTCCAACTCTGTGCAGTTTGGACAGGATGGTGAATCATCTAGCCCAAATCTCTCCAGATATGACCTGAAGCATCCGGCCTGTCAGGAGCTGGTGAGGTAAAAGTCCGTCTCACCATGTTTTCTCGTATTCCAGAGTGACACTACTGAAATAAGATGGTGGGTCCATCTACCATTCGTCGATGAGTCCCAGCGTCTTTGCCATATTTCCATGGTTTTCTTCTTTTCGTCCCTCACGATGGTTGTTTTCGTGAGCTCGGAAGGAGCCCGGGTCTGGCGATTAATCCTATTTCGCTCGTCTGCCATGAGGTCGATAGGCGTCATATCTGCTATCACGCAAGCAGCATCGCCAGAGACTGTGCAGTAGGCAAAAGCAACACGCAGTGCCATTCTCCTATGTACCTTGTTCAACATGTGGGCATGCACCGCCACTTTCATTGCTGGTGACCAGACTGGTGCTGCGTACAGCATAATGGAGCTTGTGACCGTAGAAAGCAGACGTCTGCGGCTCAGCTTTGGGCCTCCCGAGTTGGGCATGATGCTTGAAATCGCATTTGCCACCTTTGCTGCTTTTTGGCTGACGTTCCGAAGATGGTCGTTAAAGCGTAACTTAGCATCTATTTGCACGCCCAGGTACCTCAGTGAAGGTTGAGATATAATGACATTGTCTCCTACATTCAGGGTGATGGATTCTCTGATTTTCCTTCCTGTCACTAGTGCTGCCTCCGTCTTGTGATCTGCTAGTTGCAGGCCAACAGAAGAAAGCCACTGACGGATGTTGGCAATAGCTCTGTTTGCTATGTACGTAACCTCATCAAGGTACTTTCCAACAGCAACTATAGCGATGTCATCGGCAAATCCCACTATCGTAGCTCCATCCAGCAATGGAAGCCTCAGCAACGCATCGTAAATGATGTTCCACAGCGGAGGTCCAAGAACTGCTCCCTGCGGCACTCCTCCGGTTACCCGGTACATTCATTGACCCATCACAGAGTCGTAGGTCAGGACTCTATCTGAGAAGTAACTAGCGATCATCCTCCAAAGATAGGCAGGTACCTCCATCTTCCGAAGCGCTTCCATGATGCAGCTCCATTTATTAGAGTTGAACACATTTTTCACATCGAGGGTCACGATGGCGCAATATTTCTTCGTGCCTTTCGACCAGCTTCTGCCTGCTATTGCGTCCCTGGCAATGGTTACAACTTTATCAATCGCATCAATCGTACACCTGCCTTTAGGGAATCCTAGTTGGTTTTCAGAGAGGCCCTGTGGTCCCTCACTGAATACCTCTATTCTGTCAGCAATGATCCTCTCAAGCAATTTGCCAGATGTGTCCAGGAGGCAGATTGGACGATATGATGATGGTTCATCTGGTGGTCTGGCCCCTTTCGGAAGGAGAACAAGGCGTTGATTTTTTCTAGCAGTCTGGGAAACGCCCCTCTCTCAGACATGCCTTGTAGACTCGAATAAATAAGTCTGGTCTCGTCTTGATTGCAGTTTTCAGAGCTACATTCGGAATTCCGTCCGGGCCCGGAGCCTTGTTGTCTCCTATTTTGCGAGCTGCTTTCAGTAGTTCTTTCCAAGTGATTGGTGGCACTTCTTCCGGGTCATCTGATCGGTTTTCAATGACACTACATCCGATTGTCGTGGAAAGAGGGTGTTCACTATCTTATCCAAGAACTCCGGACAAGTAGGTGAAGCCGAATCCTGTTTTCTCATCCTAGCCATAATCGTCCTGCAGGGTCTGCCCCAGGGATCCTGGTCGACCTCCTTACACATCTCCTTCCAGCACCGTCGTTTGCTGGCCTTGATGGCTTTGCCCAAGGTTCTCCTGGCTTCGGCATATTGGCTTCTGAGAGCAGAGAAGGTCGAACGACCCCTTGCACGCTGTGCGTTTCTCCTAGCTCGGAGACATCTTCTACGGAGTTCAGATATCTCCTCGTTCCACCAGAACGCTGGTTTGTGTCGGTGATTACAGGAACGCCTCGTCATAGCAGCGTCGCAAGCGTCGGTGACAAGCGTCATTAACTGCGCGACTACCTGATCAAGCGTATCCCTCGGTCAATGTCACTGTCCTCCATCCAAGCGATTAAGGTTCCTCGATCAAAGGAGCGCCCGTTCCAGCCTCTTGTCCTCTCTCTACTCGGGTTTACAGGTCTCTGGGTGGTTATCATCTCGAATATGATCGCCTGGTGTTCACTCCGTGTCAGGTGATCACTGACTTTCCATGTCACCATGCGGGAAGCCAGGTTTTCGACACGAAAGTCACGTCGATGATGGAGCTGTTGCCGTACCTCTCGAAGGTAGGAGTGATACCGATATTTAGTAACACCATATCCATCAGAGAGAGTGCATCCAGAAGGCTCTCACCACGTCTGTCGGTCATTATACTGCCCCAGGCTGTAGCCCAGGCATTAAAATCACTAGCTATAATAACAGGTCTTCTGCCTCGTATTCGTCAGCGATTTCATCCAGCATGTTCTGGAATTCTTCCAGGAAGATGCTAGGTGGAGCGTAGACGCTGCAAACGTAGATGCCTCCCACCTTTGCCCAGACGAATCCATTCTTTTTTTACTGTTTGTCTTTCCTCGATGAACAAACCCCTGCGCATACAGATAGTGGCTTTGCCAGTAAGGTCTGGTATCCAGGACGACAAGTTGTCTAAGTTCCGGTACTGTTCACAGATGATCGCCAAGTCAATGCTCAATTCACTTGCAGACTGCCAAAAGAGGTCCTGTGCTGCTTCACAATGATTCAGGTTTAACTGAAGGAACCTCATCGTCTTCTCTTGTTCACTAACGCCATTGCTTTCCTGTAAGCAGGGCACGCACTGCTTCCTGTTCTATGATTCCTGTCCAAATTCTCACTGCACAGGAGGCATTTCATCTCGACCTTCACACAGTCCTGGCAATGTGTGTGGTTTCTCCACACTTGGTGCACTGCTTCGACCAAACTGGGCCTTTGCACATACTGGCCAAGTGACCAAACTCTAGGCATTTAAAGCATTTCAGGGGAGAGACTCTCTCTCTTACTCTGCAAACACCCATCCTATCTTCAGTTTGTCTTTTTGTAGGACGAGTTTCACATGGTTAGCAGTAAGGACAAGCACCGCTATCTGCGTTCCTCCATACGCCTGTCGAAGGGATTTTATAGCATCGGGTTTGACGTCAGTCCCCTCTACTTGTTGACGAATAGCATCACATATCTCGTCTCTTGTCGTGAATTCGTTGAGGTCCTATATTTCGATGGACTTCATGTCCGTCCTGCTAGTGACCTCAGCTGAGTTCACAAGTTGCTCCTGGATCGCCTGACGAATATCTCCGGTTCCTTGTTTAGCTTTGCGGTTCAAGACCAGCAGGACATTCCCCGCAGCACTCTCGTCTTCCGCATCTTGCTTACGTTTTCCTTGAGGTCCTGGGTTTAGGGTCACTCTTCAGGGACTTCACGATGTCAGCATAGGAGTTTCCCTCCTTAGCTTTGACAATCACCACATCTGGGCGCAACATTTTCTCTTGTTTACGTCTTTCTTGTCGCTTCTTCACCTTTTTTAACAGGTGCCTTTTTGTTCTCTACTGACTCCGGTGGTTTCATCCCATTTTCTTAAAGCCTATGGTCTACTTTGTCTGCCGTCGCCTTCTCTCGCCCTTCTGATGCTTCTGGGATGGACCCCGTCGGCGTAGCCCACAACACGTGTAGTGGGAATTCCAGGGGCTTCCCCTCATTCCTCGCAGGGGACTGAACTTCTTTACCCTTCTGAGTCTGTGGTTCAGAGGGTTCTCTGTGTTCGCTCCCAACGGACTGCTCACGACTTTGAGCCTTTCGGATCTCGGCCTCCACGCCATTTTGCTGGTCAAACATCGCTTGAACATCACTTATAACTAGTTTCGCCAGCTCAAAAGTGCTCATAACCCTGCTCATTTTTGCACGAATCTCCTTGGCGATGTTAGTCCTTGGCTTGACGTCCTGGTATAGGTCATCCAGTTCCTTCTCTAGTCGGAAGAGAGCCTTCAGTCCTCGTTCTGTCTCCTTGCTTGGGACTGTATCCACCTCCATTGGATCGCCCCATTATTCATTCTATCTAGTTGGCTTTTAAAAAATCCTGCTAACATTCAATCTTCACCAGTGCTTCGTACGCAAGGGGGCGGGCCGAACAAATCAGGAACGGGTATACCCTCAGCTCAACAGGAGCTTACCCCAGTTCCCTGAGGCCTGACCTTCACTTTACCAGTCCCGGATTACACGGACGGACTGGCGCTCGCTCGTGGCATCATGGATTCCGATATCCATGACCAATGCGTACTTCCCGATCAGGGCCCGAAGGGGCTGGCCACATGTCATACGCCATAGCATCATCTCGGCAGTGCTAGCACACATCAGCCTCGTAAACCACAACGAGGCACTCCCAATGAACCATGACGTACACCGATCCGGGTTTCATTTCGGACTTTAACCTTGTCCTAGCCTTTGGGAAATCCAATCCCTCCCTGCAAGGCAGCAGTTGGTTGGTTTATTTTCGGGGTTTTCCTTCCCTTATTCTGTTTGGCCCGCGAGAGGTATTTTATTTCCCTCCTACCCTGCATATCTGCAGAGCGTTCCCCTATCCGCCACCTGGGGACGCACCACGTATGGGTCAGACCCCCAACGTGGGATGTATGTATGTATGTATGTATGAATCCTCCTTTGGGGGGTGTATCAAATTTCAGGGGAATCCAGACACCCCTTCCCAGCATTGGCCTTTCTACGCCTTTACCATTTAAAATGAAAAACACTGCTTGGATATCTAATTCTAACAAAAACGCTAAAGCCATTTTCTAAATAGCTTGCATTTAAAACATAATAATCATTTTGTAAACCACTTATGAAACCATTTTTCTTTGATTATAATTATACACTGCTATTCATAATGTAAAACCCTTTTATGATCCAATTTTAAACAAAATAGTAGATACATTTTTGCGAAATATCTAATTTTCAAAAATTAGTCGAAAGTAAACTACTCTTGAGTAAATTTTCTCCCAATAAAATAGATATACACTATACAGTATTGTAACGTGGGCGTGATTAACCTGGGGGTCGTGGGCCGTTCCCACGTGCCCCTATTAACAGTTAGTTCTTTTAAGGATATTGGGCTGCGTTGTTGACTAAACAAATAAAAACACAATGATTAGGATACAATTGAACAAATGACTAGATTACATAATAAGTCATAATTAAGTACCTATACAGATTAATATAATAATAGGAATTAAAATATAATAAAATAAACAAATTAGTAAACATAAAAATCATGATAACTACTCAAATATTTAAATTATAAAATTCATGAAGAACATGATGTAGTGTAGTAAGGAAACGTATTTATATTATAAAAGTAGAATTCAATATAAAATTACAATGATGGTAGTTGAAATTAAAGTTGAAATAATGATTATAATAACACTATTAATGTATTACAATGTAACCTAAAAAGAACTGAATGTGGATTAATTAGATATAAATTGATTAGATAAAAGAATATATTGACAATGGATATGATTTTACAAGAATAGGACCATCTTACATAAAACATGAATATATAACATATTAAATAAATAAATAAATAAATTAAAAATTAAAAAACATAATATTTTAGGTTAAGATGGATAAGTAAATATGGCAAGAATCAAAAAATATAATATTTATTAAATTATTGATTGTTGAGGATTGATAATGATGATTTAAAATTTACATTTTATACAGAATTCTGTCTTATCTGCTTTAATGCCCTTGTTCCTTTTATTTCTTTATGGCTTGTGTAGTTTCAGCCCAAGTTGCTACATGTTTCGGCGTGTCAATACGACGCCATCATCAGGCTATAGATTAAAAACAAAACAAATTATGGTACAATTCCAGTGTGAAATGTTATACGTAGAAAAGAATATTCAAAGGTTGAACGTGAATATAATAATGAAATATTGTATTTACCAATCAACGCCTTTAATATAGGTTTGTCATTATTGAAGAACTGAAACTGATCTTAGAAGGTGTGATATAACCATGTGTATATGAACAGAGTCCAAATTTGTTCTAGAAGAAAGATGTAAGAAATCAAAGAGATTGAAATTTATATGGTATTGAGAATCTAATAGTGTTGTAGTGAAATGCATATAGATAGATAAATTAACGTGAATATAATAATGAAATATTGTATTTACAATTAATGCCTTTAATATTGAGAATCTAATAGTGTTGGAGTGAAATGTAGATAGATAGATAAATTAACGTGAATATAATAATGAAATATCGTATTTACTAATTAATGCCTTTAAGATGAGTTTGTCAGTATTGAAGAGTTGAAACTGATTTTAGAAGGTGTAATATAATCATGTGTATATGAACATAGTCCAAATTTGTTCTAGAAGAAAATGAAAGAAATTAAAGAGATTGAATTTTATATGGTAATGAGAATCTAATATTTTTGGAGCGAAATGCAGATAGATATGTAAATTAAACTGGTATAAAATTAATAATCAGGATTTATAACATACAAAAAAGGGGGGTGCAGATAGATATAAATTTAACTGGTGTAAATTTTTAGTCAGGAAATATAAAAATATAAAAAGTTCTTAAGTTTCTTGATATTGGCCTGAACATGTTAATCACTGATATGGAAGGATGGGCGTGGAATATAAGGGAAATTATTTCATTTTTGTATGCTGGGGTAGGTGTCTTAGAGTATTAATAAGTGTTTGATTTTCAAAGTGGGTTTGTTCATTGAGAATATTTCTGTTGTTAAGTATGGCAGTTTGAATAAATATGTTTTCTGCCGTATTCATGGTTGTGCCTTTCTGAGATTTGTGTAAAAGTTTCATACATTTTTCCATGGGGGTTGGTTGATGACCGGATGTTTTTAGATGTTCTGAAAATTTGGATTTATTCCTATTGTGTTTGAAATCACTTATATGCTCGGAACACCTAGTCGAAATTTGATTGCCAGATTAACCTATGTAAACGCTATTGCACTCACAAGTGAGTGTGTTGATATTGGTTAACTTTATTGAGATTGGAGTTGTTGATATGTTTTTTGGTGCTGAAAGCTATTTTGAGTTTATGTTTTTTGAAAATGTTGGTGATGTTGTTAATTTCTTGGCCAGTGTAATTAAATTTGTCAGGATTGGTATGAAGGTTTTTTAGAGTAGTTGTGTTGTTTAGTTGATATTTTTGTTTCTGAAGGATCCGATGTACGAAGGAATGGGAGTAACCATTGGATGTAGCTAATTGCTTGATAACGCTGAGTTCCATTTTGAAGTTTTTCTTGTTTAGAGGTATATGGAGTAGTCGATAGATTAAACTGTTGAAAGCTGCTTTTTTGTGGATAGGTGAATGGTTAGAATCATTTGGAATGATGATATCTGTATGCGTGGGTTTTCTATAGATTTTATATTCAAAAAGGTTGAGTTTATTCTTTGTTATTGAATGATCTAGGTAGTTGATGCTGTTGTTGACTTCATGTTCTACTGTGAATTGAGGTTGGGATGAATGTTATTCATACTATAAGTTAGATCATGTTGAGAAGAGTTAGAAGAGGTTCATAGAGTTACCAGAATGTCGTCGACGTATCGGCAATAAATATTACGTTGATAAGGATTTGAGTTCATTTAAGATTTTGTGATCATATTGTTGTAGAAAGATTTCGGACATAAGACTTGAAATAGGTGAACCCATAACTAATCCATCATTTTGAAAGAAAAATTTATTGTTGAATTGAAAATAGTTTTGATTGGAGACGGTAATTAAAACGGAAATGATTTGTTTGATATATTCAGAAGAAACATTATTAGTTTCAAGAATGTTTTTTGTGATGTTTATGGTCTCATTTATGGGACATTTGTATATAAATTGGATATGTCAAGAGATAAGAATTTTGATTGGTTACTTATGCTTATATTTTTTAATTTGTTAATTCGTCATAAGAGCTTTTGACGTTATGAATATATGGAAGTTGTAAATTCTGTTGGAGTGTTTTGGCAAGAAATTTGGTTGTTTTATAGGCAGGGGCATTTTGATAGTTGACTAAGGGCCGGATAGGGATATTAGGTTTGTGAATTTTAGGAAGAGAAGTGAAGTTAGGGGCTTTGGGGTTCATGTTGATGAACTTGAATCTGTCCTTTGGAGAAAAAATTAGAGAAGCGTTTTTTAGTGTGGTTTTGATGTCTTTTTGGTATTTAGTGGTGGGATCACTTTTCAGTATGGTGATGTTGCTGCTATTTATGAAATCCATGGTTTTTGAGACATAGTCGTTGTGATGTATAAGCACTATGGTATTTCCTTCATCCGCTTTGACGTTTATGATGCTATTAGTTTTGAATTTGTTATTAAGATGTTTGAGGATAAGAAGTTCTTTTGGGTAGGTTTTGTTTTGGTTATTGTTGTTATTAATATTTTCTGGATTTTGTTGGCAATTAAGTATCTAGTTTGGTTTCTGGTTTCGCGATCGATGTGTTTAATGGATTCCTCACAGTCAATTATATATGAGTGAATTTTGTTTGTGATGGAATAATTAGAACAGTTGAATTTGTAGCCCTTAATGAGAATTGATTCTTCCTCCTGAGAAAGTTTGAAATTAGTTAAATTCAAAATTCTGGGATAAAATGTGTGATTGCTTGGGGGGGTTAGCTTTTGTGTAGGTTTCTGTTGTTTGATCAGATTATTAATCTTGTTTTGGAGGTTGATGTGTTTTCTAGCTAAAATCGTCTTTTTTTGTCCTGAAATATTTAAGACAGTCACAACAATATTTATTAATAACACAGTTAACAATAACAATCAATGTGTACATCACCCGTGTGGGTTACCTAAGTCGCCACTTGTCCCCGCACCGCGCTAAGCTTGGTTCACACCTTCACAGAATCTGGTCGAGTGGCGAAGCAATTCACTTGATGAATGTGGACTCTGCATTGAAACTAAAACTTAAACAGCTTATTATCAACATATTTAATTTTCTAGTGGATACACATGTTTTCAAATGTTAATGCTGTGTCGTGGTCAATCTGATAAATGGTTACTACACACATTCCATTAACGGGTTATTTCAAATATCCTTTCAACGGCTAACGAAACTGTTTCATTGCTTATGATTGTACAGCGCATGCGTTGTAAAATGTTTATGTCGCACTGATTTGAGATGGCTGAGTTTGAGGTTTGATTTTCTCTCCTGGGCCGAACATCTTGAACAGAGCAGATAATTAGAGAGATGAGTTGAACTTTATTAGAACAGCTCTCACACCGATGAGGCGGAAATCATGTGATTGGCTTAGAGTCTTCACGTAGCCCTGTTTCTGTTCTGCATTTGTCTTTCGGCGAACTTGTTAATCCACAGTTACACGAGCGCTGGGTTCGCTATCCCACTCATTGGACGCGCCGGTCCACTCAATTCACGTTTCACAACTCAGACTGGGAGTTCTCTAGCTATCACCGACCATGTATATATAGGGTTCACAGCTAAGAGTCTGAAATCCTCTATTTCTAGAATACTCGGTTAGAATAAAATGATCCTAGACTCGTCCGGACGTGTCCCGGTTCTTTCTATTACGCTCCCCTTGTTCACTTTAATCCTCCCATCAGTGAGACTGGCTGCATACCTGCTAGACAAGATAGAACAGAGAGCACAGCTAGGGTAAACAAACGATAAGCGCACCGGTTCCATCGTCAACACTAATGTCATTACATTATTATTTGTTATTTCAAATACATCCCAGATATCCATTTTAAACAACATTTTTAGAGCCATTCTCTAAAAAAAATATCTAATTTTTCAAATTTATTTATCTATAAACTATCCTTATTTTAAGGAATATAATTGAAAATTAAATATACTAATAATGATATTAAATATAAAACCTAAATATCGAGTTTGAATTAAATAAATAATAAAACCCTTTGTTGGGGTACCAGGTACAGACAAACACAGAGGGACACACTGAATTTTTAGATACCATTTTTTGGGCTTGGAAGCACAGTAAATATCAACATTCATCGTAATCGAGAGGTCGGATTATTTCACGATGAACTTTCGAGTTCTTTGTGCCATAGAATAAGTAAGTAATACAAAATTACAAAACTAGTAACTAATCAACCATGAAATTACATGCTTGCAAGTTCTTTGACATTGTAATATGTAAATTATTTACTATGTTTTTCAACCACTTGTAGGAAGTACTGTTTCTAGACCTCATCATTTGTGGTATCATTATATCTATGTATCAGA
>JBCFYV010003508.1:10313355-10393756 GCA_039000515.1 Timema cristinae | reverse complement strand
TGCAAATTTTAAAAAAAAATGCTACTCATTGAGTTTTGTCTAAGATTCGGGGGGGGGGGGGGGGTCCCTCTCCTCCCCCCCCATGGATACGCCCTGATTTGTAATATCATGGTTGTAGTTGCAAAGTACTATGTATTTTTGTGATTGGCTAGCCATAAAAATTATATTATACAATATTTTGATTTCTTGAGATTCTTTTATAATTGTTAAAAAAAAATTAATGGCTTTTTAAAACATAATACCTTTCTTTTGATACTAATTAACCAATAAATCAAATGTTTTTTATGATTTTTTTTTTTAAATTTAGAATTAAATAAGCAATTTAAATAATTGGTAGTGACTAAAATTACATTATTTTAACTAATCTGGATTTAATGTTGCATTTACTTGCATAATGATGTAGAAGAAATTGTACAGACTGATGTACCTCACTGTTCAGTCAGCCTTCTTTCCTTCGCACTTGCACCGGCTGCTTCACCCTCCCTCCCTACTGCCGGTCCGGCCCACAGTCCATGTTGTCTGAGCCAGTCCGTGTATGACTCCACCTCTGCTCACTGCGCCAGCGCTTCCTATTGGCTCGCTGATGGACTCTGTCTCTAACGGTTTCTCGCGCCAATAGGAAGCCCCCGTTTTCCCCATTGGTCAAGGCCGGGCGGGGTTTGGGGGGTTTATATAACACGATGATCTCTGGAGCTATTTTTCAGTGGTGACCCAACCTTGGAGAACCACCATTGTGAAAGAGCTTTAATAAACCATCTTTATTGTTTGAAAGAGCATTTCATGTCACTCCTTTCCCTTTCCCCACGACTATCCCGACCTCCCACCGCGACTCCGTGTTGCCGGATGGTTATCCTGCCTCCACCGCGACTCTGTGTTGCCGGGACTGTTCCCCTGCCTCCCACCGCGACTCCGTGTTGCCGGGACAGACCCTTACCTCCCACCGCGACTTGTGTTTGCCGGGACTGACCTATCTGTTTTCTCCCCATCTCCCTTCCTTACCCCCATCCACTGGACCCCGGGATCGACGACTGACAACCACCGTCGCCCGGAAACTGGACTTCGACGAGACAAAACCACTCCACGCGAAGCCGCAGTAAATGGGATAACAGTTCGGGGCCCCCAACGTGGGGCCCGATAAAGACAAGGACGGATGTCCAAGGGACCGACTACACGACCCAGAACCCCGCACAACACTTTCCGGGAGTGAAAAAAAACCCGGTGGCGCCCAAACAAACCTCACCGAAAGAAGACGACTTCCCCAAAAGAAAACTCACGAAGAAGACTACCTCACCAGAAAAGACGAACTCACAAAACGAATACAACCTCACCAACAAAGACAACCTCAACCAGGAATACGACCTCACCAAAGAAGACGACCCTCACCAAAAAAGGGAAAAAATGGTGATGACCAGGAGTCAAAAGTGTACCAACCCATCGTGTACCCCAGGAGGGGACCGACACTATGCAACCTGCATAAACTGCCAAAAACCCTATCATCACCTTTGCATTGGATGGACAGACGAACCACGTGACATCAATGAACCAGCCTACCGCTGCACCTCCTGCACTGAAACACCAGTAGAAGTACGATATTGCCCAGGGTTAACCTGTACTGGCGAAGACGGCCCAGAGATTGTCTGTGAGGACTGTAGACAATACTACCATTACCAGTGTCTGGGCTGGAAAAATGAACCCAGAGACCTGAGGGGCCTCTTCTTCCGTTGCCCACCATGCCAACGACCCACCTCATCAAGCGCCAGCGCACCACCATACCGGCCACACTTGACTACCACCTACCAACGCCCATGTTCAAGCCCTTACCACCTACCAACTCTACCAGATTTTCACGGTCGAGGACATGAAGACCCTACTACTTTTACTCAACGCTGTGAGGTTCAGCTCAGGACCGCTCAAATAGACCCATTAGAATGGGTACATACTACCCAAAGGCAGCTTAAAGACACCGCCGCTCAGTGGTGGAAGCTTTATGGCGAGTATATTACAACTTGGGAAGAATTCAAACAAAGACTAACGCACCACTTCGCCAGTACAACCCCCATAGCCTCTCTCCACGCGGAGCTGTACGGAAAGGAACAGGCCCAGTCTGAACCCGTCGAGATATTCCTTCGACACAAGGTACGATTGCATCATCGCTTGTCCCCCACAACGCCATCATCAGAGATAATACCACTGTTAATTGAATTGGTGCGACCAGGACTAAGACCTTTTCTGCGAGCCCCACACCCTCAAGAATTAGAAGAACTTATAACTAGGGCTGTATCTGTGGAACGTGACCTGGCTAAAAATCCAGCAACAGGGACGACACGCTCCATCAAGACCCCAACAACTGCAGCTGACCCACGACCTCCAAAATGTTACCACTGCCCAGGGTACCACTTTCACCGGGACTGCCCAGTGCTAAATCAACGCTACCCAGAGAAAGACAGATCGGGAAACGCCAAGCCAGAGGACAACAGGGCCCCGCCTCTGGGAGACAGGAACCAGGGCCGCCACCAGTAATCAACAGCGTCAACCCCTCAACATCCCAACCACTCCCCAGGGTTCTGTGTGAAACTCCTCATGGTCCTCTACTAGCCCTCTTAGATACCGGGGCTACTGCTAATTTTATTCTATACCAACACCTTACCCCTTCAAACCGGAATAATTTAATTCCTTTCCCCACACCCATCCACCTAGCCAAGGTTGGGAGTAACCTCGCCATCCGAGGCCAGATCACCTTACCCATAACCATGCAAAGGCTACAACTCAACGTCACGTTCCTGGTATCTGATGAGCTGCGAGAACCACTGATTTTGGGACAACCATGGTTCACAGAACAGAAAGTAATCCTGGACTACGAGAACAGCCGAGTGCTATTTGGAAACCAAGAGCGTCATACTCTGTACTGGATTGCAAGACTCAATGAGAATCCCCCTCCGGTTCCTCAAGACCAAATCAGACAACACGCCCCAATAGAGTATCAAGGACAACTACTCAGACTACTAGACCAACACCGAGCAGTTTTCAACACCCAAGGACCACTGCGAAGAACACGCAGCATCAATCATCAAATTCGACTTAAAGATAATCAACGGATTATGGTACGGCCTTACCGTTACTCCCCCACCAAGAGCGCGCTAATTGAACACCAGGTTCAGGAGATGAAATCCCAGGGATAATAGAACCTGGAAACTCGGAATATAATTCACCCATTGTAATTGTGGATAAAAAGGACAAAACTCCCCGTTTCTGCATTGATTTCCGACAACTGAACACCGCCACTATCGATGTCACTCCACCCGCCGTCAACGTACATGACACCCTTCGAGATCTGGGAGACGCAGAAATATTTACCACCCTTGATATGAAATCAGGCTACTGGCAGATTCCCCTACACCCCGATTCAAAACCACTGACTGCTTTCACCACCCCTACTGGAGAAACCTTGCAATTTACAGTTATGCCTTTTGGGTTAAAGGGAGCACCAAGTACCTTCCAGCGACTGATGAGCCAAGAAGTGTTAGCAGGGTACACCGGCCAGTTCTGTTTCACCTACCTAGACGACGTGATAATCTACTCAAAGACATGGGGAGAGCACCTCACCCACTTGAGCAAGGTCTTAGAAAGATTTGAGCTCCATCAACTGACCTGCAATCTGGCCAAATGCCAGTTCGGCAAGACGGAGCTAGAGTACCTGGGCCATATCGTTTCTAGCCACGGAAACGCCCCACAACCACAGACGATCAAGGCAATCACGGAAGCCCCACCACCAAGAAACCGTAAACAGCTCCGACAACTCCTGGGCCTCTGCAATTGGCTACGGGAATTCGTGCCCCAGATGTCGGAAGTAACAGCACCTCTCACCGAACTTCTAAGAACCAAATCCAGATGGATATGGAACTCCAAGACAGAAGCCGCTCTCCAAAGGCTTAAAGAAGCATTCCGAGACCTACCACCCTTAAGCCGCCCAGATCCATCACGAACATTCACCCTACAAACCGACGCTAGCGGGATTGGACTAGGGGCAGTCCTGTACCAAGAAGATGATATGGGCAAGCGAATCATCAGTCATGCCAGTGCAAAGCTAACCCCTACCGAGCAACGGTACCATAGCAACGAGCAGGAGTGCCTCGCTATTGTCTGGGCCATCAAGAGATATAGACATTACTTAGAAGATAAACCCTTCATACTACGCACTGATAACCGAGCTCTCACCTGGCTGAACACGATGAAAGATCAACGGACCAAGCTAACGCGGTGGGCACTCCTACTCCAAGAGTTCCAATTTTCCCTAGAACATTGTCCGGGAAAACTGAACGATCTACCTGATGCGTTGTCACGTCAACCCGATAGCGAGAACACCAGTTCAGCGACTCAAGACTGGGACCGGATGACTCCGCCATCGGTCACAGGGTTAGCCCCACCCGAACCCGAGGCCATACTAGTCCTACAACCCCAAGAGGAACCTCTACATGAATTAGTCAAGACAGAACAAAGACAGGATGCAGACATCCAAACTCTAGTGAACCATTGGAAGACTCTGGACAGCTTAAGGCAACCCCCCACCAAAACAACCGATGCTCGGTTCTGGAATGAACACCATGTTAAAGAAGAGAATATCTGGAGACGCGAAGGAAGGGAAGGACCATGGAAACTCATCGTTCCAGCTCAAATCAGGCAACAGGTCATTTGGACATACCACGACCACCCTCAGGCAGGGCACCCGGGAGAAGACGAAACGACACGAGCCATTCAGCGAGGCTACACCTGGAAAGGCCTCCGAACGGAAGTCAGCAACTACGTTCGAAACTGCATGCTCTGTGCCTGTCGTAAGACCGGGGGGTATCAAGGGGCAGAGCCACTAAGACCCCGTCAACCACAACGCCCCTGGAAAGTGGTAGCCTTAGACCTCATGGGGCCATACCCCCGAAGTCGCCGAGGAAAGAAGTTCATCCTAGTGATTACGGATCTCTTCTCAAGATGGGTAGAAGTATTTCCACTCGCGTCAACAGAGGTCAGACAGATAATCCAGACGATGGAACAACAATTCTTCCCACGATGGGGATACCCAAAACATCTCCTGTCCGACAATGGTCCCCAGTTCATTAGCCGAGCTTGGGCGAACGCCTGTCAAAAGTGGGATGTCGAAGCCTGGACAACCCCAATCTACCACCCCCAAGCCAACCCCACGGAAAGAAGGAACCAGGAACTAAAGAAGGGAATCCGACTCCAAATCTCGGAGAATCATCGAGAATGGGATACCTTCCTGCCTATGATCGCCTTCAATCTACGATGCCGCAAGAATGGGGCCACCGGAATGTCTCCGAGTGAACTACTACTTGGCCGAACGCTATACAGGCCCGGGGAGTGGAGATTTGAAACCCCAGTACGAGAGCAGGAAGACAACGAGCCCCCCAGCCAAGGAACCCTCCAAAGAGAAGAACAGGCACGAGTCAATCAAGCCAATTACCAACAACGGTACACCCACCCTCCAACACGGGCCGCCCAACCCTTTCAAAACGGTGATTTGGTACTGGTCTGCACCCAACCCCTCTCTAACGCAACAGAGGCCTACTACGCCGGCTTTGCCCCCAAATGGGAAGGACCCTACCCGGTGAGCAAACGAAGAGGAGGGGTCTACTGGGTTACCTACCCGAATGGTCGATCCAAAAAAATACACAGGGAACAGCTGCGTCCCGCACCCTCCAGTGAGTTTATCAGGAAGCAACAGCTACAAGAACGACCCCCAACAGTGGACCCCGAGCCCACTAGCTCTGGGGAGACCAAGGAGCTGGACCCTCCTCCATTAAGTAGTGCAGAATGGAGTACCAGACTTCGACCTCGCCGACCTCCCAAGACAGAGTGAGGCCGAAGAGCCGGGCACACGGCTACCCAAAGGCCGTGCGTGACACAATGCGTGGTCACACCAACCAGTGTGGGATACATAACTCAGTGCGTGACGTGAACATCATGGGTCGGGACCCCCCCCCCCCCCCCCCCCCCCAACTCAGTGCGTGACGTGAACATAATGGGTCGTGTCTCCCCCAACACAGTGCGTGACGTGAACATAATGGTGCGTGGTTCCACAACCAAGTGCGTGACGCCAACATCACGGTGCGTGGTGAAAACCACACCCACTGTGGCTACCCCACTCAATAAACACTGTCAAAGTGTGGCCCTAAAAAGGGCTGATTATGTGCGATAACTTGTTGGCCCTAGAAAGGGCCGTCTTATTTACTGTATTTGTTGGCCCTAAGAAGGGCCGATGTGTCTTTTTTTTTTTTTTAATTATTATTATTATTATTTATCTGTCATATATCAGCTGTTACGTTATCCTTGTCAATAGGAACTATTGAAAGCAATCTGTGTTAAAATTAAGATTTTTGTTGCGTATCGGTGGCCCTATAAAGGGCCGTTTTTTTGCCATATTTTATTGGCCCTAAAAAGGGCAGATTGTGTGTTGATTTGTTTCACTGTTAACGCTAAGAAGGGCCGCCTTATTACATATAGTTTTGGCCCTAAAAAGGACCGTAGTGTATTTTCGTTATTAGTAATTATTTGTCATATATTTACGTTTTTTTTGTTTGTTTTTTTCAGAACTAGTAAATCTAATCTCTGTTAAAATTATTATTAACTTAGCCCTAAGGATACATATATAAATAATTTGTTGATGTAAAATTTATGTAGACCAGAGGTCACCCGTGTGCAAGTGCGCAAGCCAGTGTGGGGGATTGATGTACCTCACTGTTCAGTCAGCCTTCTTTCCTTCGCACTTGCACCGGCCGCTTCACCCTCCCTCCCTACTGCCGGTCCGGCCCACAGTCCATGTTGTCTGAGCCGTCCGTGACGACTCCACCTCTGCTCACTGCGCCAGCGCTTCCTATTGGCTCGCGTGATGGACTCTGTCTCTAACGGTTTCTCGCGCCAATAGGAAGCCCCCGTTTTCCCCATTGGTCAAGGCCGGGCAGTGGTGGGGGGTATATAACACGGTGATCTCTGGAGCTATTTTTCAATATATATCGCGCAGCCTTCATCGCTGCGTTATTTTACTTCTCTGAGATTCGAGCCACCAGGTGTTATATTGAGCTGCCTTTTTCAAGGCAAAACCGCAACTGTCTTTTTTAAGACAAACCTGCCTTTTTTAAGGCAAACGTGAGCAGATTGTACAGGAGACAGGTTTACCCCGAACACACACACTAGACTAAACTCGGAAGGGACGTTTCGGTGGTAATTTCTGTGGTGGATACCTAACGGTGCCAACAAAGCCACAGTAGGCCGTAAATCGAGACCGGCTGCGAAACAATACCTCGCAGTCGGCGCACGTCTTCCGGGACACCAGACAACATCACAGATCCTCCCGCACTGCACAGAGGAGGGTATCTTAACCCTTCCACACTGGCCACTAGCCTGCCCTTTTCAGGGCTGAGTGAAATGGCCGCCCCCGACCACACCAGACCGAAAACCAAACAAAATGACACGGACATGGACTACTCCTCTACAGACAATTCAGACATGGAAGCCGACACTGACGGACAGGGAACTTTCACGATGGCCGACAAACTAGGACGGAAAAGGAAATTCAGACCTCACAAGCTACCCCAGACAAAAAAGACACCAACAGAGTTGACGAACAAGTTCGACGCCCTGAAAAGGGCCAAAAACAATACTCCCTCACCACTCGACCAGAACACTGACAAACAGCTGCCTACAACAACCACCACACGCAAGACACACTACCCACCAATAGTGACGCTAGGAACACAAAACTACTCTCAGATAGCCAAGGTAGCAAAAGAGATAGGAGGGGACATTAAAATCACGTACATAACAAACGGACTTAAAATTCACACCACCAACAAGCAGGACTACGACCTAATACAACACTTACTGAAGGACCTAAAACAGGAGTTTCACACTTACACGCTACCGAGGGACAAACCAGATAAAGTTATAGTCAAGGGGCTCCCTCCCAACATGGCTACCAGTGACCTAGAGGCAGAACTTAAAGACATGGGATTCCCAGTGACTGACGTGAGGCAATTCTCCAGGAAGTCGGCTGCGGGCAACACGACTCAGACCGTGACACTTCTCCCTACTTTCCAAGTGACTCTAGCAAAGAGCACAGACACAAACACCATCTTCCAAGTAAAGTCAATTAACCATACCAGAGTTAGGATCGAACCCTACATACCACCACTCAACACAGTCGTACAATGCCACAAGTGCCAAAGATACGGCCATACTAAGAATAACTGCCAGAACAACCCCCGGTGTGTCAAGTGCTTAAAACAGCACATCACCAAAGACTGCCCCAAAAAAGACGCCACCACTCCTGCCCGATGCGTAAACTGTATGGGAAGCCACACGGCGAATTACAGCAAGTGCCCGGTGTACTTAGACTTACTAGAAAAGAAGAAGACGGCACAACTACCAAAGACAAACACACAGAACAAAACTCTGACCCGGACCATGCCCCCACCTCCAACACACAGAGCTTCCCACCAATGCGGCAGAGACCCGTGGCAAACCCCCCGTCCCTGAGGCGGCCAAGATCCACCGATCCTACGCCCAGGCAGTACAGGCAAAACAAACACAAGGCCCCCACAACAAGAAGCCGGTTCAACCGGTTCTGAAATAAAAGACTTAATTAGGCTACTCAAAGACTTAAACATAATGAAGATCATTACACATTTCAAACCTTATCTCAATAGGCTCAGACAAACAACAGACTCAACAGAGAAAATGTTTATCATGATAGAAGGAATGACTGACTACTTTGTAAATCAGGATGACTAGACAAGACAAGACGCGGACCAAGGACATTCTACGCGTTTTTATATGGAACGCGAACGGGATACTGACGCAGGCTCATGAATTAGAAGAACTTTTTAAAACATATGGAATAGATATAGGACTAATCAACGAAACCCATCTAAACCAAAACAAGAGACTTAACTTTTTAGGCTACCATCTATATAGAACAGATAGACCCGGCAGAAGTGGCGGGGGAACAGCAATATTCATCAAAGACAATATTCCCCACTAACAACATATTTTTCAAACCTTACAAAACATAGAAGCAACAGCAATAAAAGTAAATACAAAGAGCGGAGGTATCCTATTCGCGGCCATATATAAACCACCGACCAAGACAATACTACAGAGCGACCTAGACGAACTTACGAACTTCGATAAGATATTCTTAGCAGGGGACATGAATAGCAAACACTTGAACTGGAATAGCCGACTGACCAATAGAAATGGACGCATACTAAACGATCACGCGGACACTAAGGGATACACGGTAGTCGGGCCTGGCGAACCGACATTTTACCCCTCAAACCCACTACAGAGGCCAGATGTAATAGACGTGGTCTTGAACAATATAGGGGTGACACCGGAAGAGCTCTCAGTTCTTAAAGAACTGGACTCGGACCACAACCCTATAGTGTGCGAGATCACAACAAACACAGAAATACAGATAAACAACATTAAAAAACTAAAAACTACTACTAACTGGGAAGGGTTCAAAAGAACACTAGACGAAACAGTACCCGAAAACATAAACATCACGACCACCGAAGAAGCAGACACTACACTCCAACTCTTTACCAGCACAGTACAGGAAGCATACAGAACTAACACCGCAATAGAACAGGAAAAACATGACTTGAGACGCCAACACCCAGACCTTGACTTTCTGCTCGCCCAGAAACGAGAGGCAAGGAGAGACTGGCAAACATACAGAACACCACAACACAGAACAGCCTACAATAGACTCACTGCACAAGTAAGACGTACAGTTAAAACTATTAAATGCAACAACTGGAACACATACATCACTGACGCTGCCATGGACCCCAGTAAAGTCTGGAAAGTCACAAAACAGCTTAAATCATCAGGAAACAAACGGTCGGTACCCGCTATACACGGGGAGCACGGTATGGCCTATACAAGCTCAGAGAAAGCGGAGACCATAGCCGTGACTCTGGAGAAACAGTTTACACCAAACCAAAACCTGAGAGACGCAGACTTCGTCAGGGACGCACAGAGATCAGTACGGGAATACCTATTTAGACCAATAGTGTCACGGGTGGACCTAATAACACTAGATGAACTAAACTACACAATGAAACAACTCCCAAAAAATAAAGCGCCAGGCCACGACAGACTATCAAACGAAACACTACAGAAACTACCACCGAGGGCAATACTCACGCTACTGACAATATTCAACGCTCTACTTACACTCTGTCACTTCCCAGACGTATGGAAACTGGCGACAGTAATAACTCTTCCTAAACCAGGAAAGGACCCAATGTTCCCTCAGAACAGAAGGCCTATTAGTCTCCTCCCCACTATGAGCAAACTATTCGAAAAACTAGTTCTAAAAAGGATAGACAAATTTAGCGAAAAAAATGAGATCATCCCAAAAATCCAATTCGGTTTCAAGAAAAATCACTCGACTATTCACCCCGTACTAAATTTAATTGAGGACGCCACAAAAGCATTTGAAGAAAAAAAAACACACCGTAGCAATATTTCTAGACGTTGAAAAAGCATTCGACAGAGTTTGGCACATAGGACTAATTCAAAAACTAATTAAATTCAACTACCCACAATGGATCATCCACATTATCGCCAGTTACCGTGCTCGAAGGAAGTTTCAGGTAGTCATGGACGGAACAAAATCACCCATACACGACATAAGGGCTGGGGTGCCCCAGGGATCTGCACTAGCACCACACCTTTATAGCATATATATTTCAGACATTCCTACCAATCCACAAGTAAAAGTACGACTCTTTGCAGACGACACCATGGCCTACACCATATATAAAAACATAAATTTTGCCAGCTTAAAAATGCAGAGGTACCTAGTTGAACTACAAATTTGGTTCACGACTTGGAGGATAAAAGTTAACCCCACAAAATCAGCAGCTTTGATTATTAGCCGAGGACGCAAGCAACTCCCAGCACCACTCACTTTATTCGACACAGAAATACCTGTTAAAAAAGATACAAAATATTTAGGCACTACAATAGACTCGAAACTAACCTGGAGAAGTCACATAGAGGACACAAGAAAAAAAGCCACTGGGAGATATGTACAATTGTACGCTCTATTCAAAGGAAGGGAACTAAACATCCACACAAAAACTGTCTTATACAAATCCATGATACAGCCGATTATACTGTACAACTGCGCAGTATGGAGCTACGGAGCCAAACACCTCACAGATAGACTACAAATCACACAAAACAAGATACTCAGAACCATCACTGGAGCACCCTGGCGAACTAGAATAACACACCTACATGAAATGACAAATTGCAGACCCCTCCATGACATATACAGGGAAAGGAACAAAAAACTCTACGAACAGGCAGACACACACACTAACGACATAGTACGGGAACTAGGACGTTACGACCCTACTGAGACCAGACGCTACAAGAGACCACGGCTGGCGTAGGAGAGCATTATTATGACTAACTCAGTGTCTATTATAATCTTGGAAAAAAAAAAAAAAAAAAATTAAAAATAAATAAATAAAAAAAAACACAACCCCCGATACCTAGATTTAGGAAAAAAAAAAAAAAATTAAAAAAAAAATTAGAGTAGTAATTAACCAAATTGACAATCGACTACGCCAGACCAACGGGATCGACGACAACCCACCACCCAACTATCCCATCCTTGCTCCAACCCTAGACCTGACATTCACAAGTCGCTCATTTCATGCCATCACAACCTTAGTCACGGCCGGACGCCACTGGGATAACCGCCTAGGTCAACCTTCTAGCCAGAGAATAACGCTGGCGCCACTGACGGCCCCAGATGGGGAATGGAAATGTATCCACCTCACTCCTAATCCCAAGAAAAGAAAATCCTACCCCAACAAGAAACTCTTTATAACCTTTGCCACCGCCGGACTCCACTGGGATAACCGCCTAGGTCAACCTTCTAGCCAGAGAATAACGCTGGCGCCACTGACGGCCCCAGATGGGGAATGGATATGTAACCATCCGCGCCAAACCTATTCCCTACAGTCAAGTTAAACCTTTCGATCCACCTCCCGGAAATCGACTCATGAAACAACAACATATATCATCATCATACCTTATACACACCTTCCCACATCCCAACAAAAGAAAATCCTCCCCAAATCCCGAGACCCAGCGCGATCGTTCACTATCACCAACTTCACTCACAGTGTCAATAATTATACAATTGTTTGTACAAGGTATCAATTTATTCAAGAGGCCAGGAGTCACGATAGTGACTCCGTACTCTAACACAAATATAGCCCTTTCACAGGCGGCCTAGCTTGGCATCAGAGTCAAGGTAGAAATGTCCTGCGTCGGGCTACAAAAACCACACACCTGTAGTATTCTGCAGGCTCATTTCATCTGTTCCATTTCATCAGGTAAACAAGTTCATTCGCGAGGTTAAGAGTCATGACAATGACTCGGTACTCAAACAACAAATCAGCCCTTTCATAGACAACCTGGCGTGGCATAACTGTCAAGTCAGATGTTCTATGTCGGGCAACAGCCGTACGGCGAGCTATTTTTGAGTGGTGACCCAACCTTGGAGAACCACCATTGTGAAAGAGCATAATAAACCATCTTTATTCGTTTGAAAAGAGCATTTCATCGTCACTCCCTTTCCTCCCACGACTATCCCCGACCTCCCACCGCGACTCCGTGTTGCCGGGATGGTTATCCTGCCTCCCACCGCGACTCTGTGTTGCCGGGACTGTTCCCCTGCCTCTCACCGCGACTCCGTGTTGCCAGGACAGATCCTTACCTCCCACCGCGACTTCGTGTTGCCGGGACTCTGACCTATCTGTTTTCTCCCCCATCTCCCTTCCTTACCCCCGTCCACTGGACCCACGGGATCGACGACTGACAACCACCGTCGCCCGGAAACTGGACTTCGACGAGACAAAACCACTCCACGCGAAGCCGCAGTAAATGGGATAACAAGACGATGCACAAATTTAATTACTATTGGCCGCTTGGGACTTCCTTGTTAAACATAAGGAGAATAAGGTATTGAGAGTAAATTTCACTAGGTAAAAATATTTGTTCAAGATTGATGGACATTTTACAATGTTTACAAATAAAAAGAACACAACTTATTGTGATGACAAATAATGTTATCATTCATGAAATCTATCATGTTTATTGAAATCGATACTCCAGTTTCTGTAAAAAAAATTTACTATCAGTGTGTGTGTGTGTGTGTAATTAATTAAGTTATTTTATTTTTATTTATTCATTTATTTATTTTAGGTATTTAGCATGCACTTTATGAACTGACTGATTATATCAGCACATGATAATTTCTATGAGCGAGAGTGAAAGGTCCTGCCAATTTTGCCAGATAGGTATCATAACGTACCTTCTTGTACCTTACATGCCACAATCAACACGAGGTTGACCACAGTTCTTCCCCTCCGAAGGAAGTTGTTCTATGGATTTTTATCGCTCAAGAAAAATCTTTCCACCCCAGTTGGGTTTGAACCCATGAACATTGGGTCCCGAGGCAAGCACTTTACCCCAAGACCACTGAGGTTGATTATGTAGGTGTTGTTATTCCATAAAATGTAGTACCTGTACTACTACTGATTCAAACTGTTTCACAGTAGAACACTATCCCCATTTTATTACATACTTACATTTTTATTCCCCCCTCTTTTAGGAAGTTGTGTTGCTCGTTTCACACACCTCCCTGAGGAGTTTCAATAGAATGAAACCTAGGTCGAGGAATTGGGCGGTGACAATCGATTTTCTTTTCTTCTTTTCATTGTAAAAGCCATACTGTGTTTTGTCCTTTTTATATGTTTCTTTCCACCTTTCCTGTATTTGGAAATGCAAAAGAAAGTGTCCTGGTGTGTCGCGGCATCTCCTTACCTCCTAGTGTTAGAGACACAGGCAACAAGGCAGTCTCTCTACTAGGGATACTTGTTTGATGGAACAATACAACCACGCTCAGGGTAAGACTTAGCAACGATTGTACGTGTGGTTTACTGGCTAAAATGTGCTAACACTGATCGGTACAGCATCCGTACCTTAAGTAGCAAATACTGTTATAAATGTGGATACGATCAAGGCTAGTAACCGGGCCTACTCTAAACTAATTACTAAACAAAACTATACAATATTATCCTAGGATGACCAAAGCTATGATGCACACATGAGGTTAAAACCGAAGGCCCCATTTGTTGATAAGTTGGTGTGAATATTAACTAGTGGAAAGTGAAATGTGAGAGGAGTGTGTGGTAAAGAGAATTAAAGGTTAGAGGAAATTATTGGAATAAAAATTTGTATTCTGTTTATATGTAGAACCAAGCGGAAAGGGAAATATGTTTTGATGACGGGTGAAGGTAGCCTGGCATTTTGGTAAGGTGTGGATGAATGGGTAAGGAAGGGGATGTCAGTAAGAAGGTAGCCCACATGCTAAGCTGTTAGAAGTTATTATTTAGTATCATCTAGACTTCTATGGTTACTTATGAAAATAGGCATTCGTATAATTATGTTGGTTGCTGGTTATGCTCCGGTGGAGAGTGAAGACGAGAATGTGAGAGTGGAGTTTTGGAATAAGCCCAGTGAAGTCTTGAATGCATGTGAACTGGCTGAAAGAATTATCTTGTTAGAAGATGTGAATGGATGGGAGGGTACCCAAAGAGAGAATAGTCTATTGTACTGATTTTCATAGTCTGACCAGGTGTTCAATCGACCTTGAATCTTCCGGTAGTGGTGAGTAGCAAAGTCTGTCTGGCAAAGTTTGTACTAAAAAGTTGTTTCTGTATTACTTTCTCAGTATGTGGCGATCTGGCCGGAAAAAAATGGAACTAAATTTTTAATAATCTTTTCTTTATAATTGAATCTCTATGTACATATTTTTTTAATGTAATTGATTTAACTGTAATGGGAGGGGGTTTGTCATTTTTGGTTCCTGTTTATATTTAGTTTCATTGTATTTTGTAAAGGTTAGCGGTAATAACTATAATGCTATTGGCCCTTTTTTGTCTTGCGTTCTTGTCTCTAATTGGCCTCGCCTGACACACAACTTCCTGTCCGTGGAGGTAGCGCCATTCTCTCTCTCACTTTTTTTAAGCATGTAGTTGCTTTCTTTTTTATTTTATTTCACTAATTTTACCTTTGTGGTTTATTTATTTTGTATCTCTTTTGTAATTTTTATGTAACGCTACCATTATCTACAATGGGACCTGGTTTTCGTTTTCTACTATGTAACTGTCGTGATCTTATATACCACATGATCTATATTATAATTATGAAGGGCCTTAGGCATTATGATTGGACGCTATTTCCATTATTGTTAATTTTTGTTTTCTATTGTCTTTTACTAACAAATCCTTTTTTTTAAATAATGTAACATATTATACATATTGGTTAAGTTATGGTGAATGTAAACCATTTCTTCTTTTTCTTAAATTAATAGTAAAATGTTGTTTTGTAACTAAAAAATTCTAACGCTTTCATATTTGTAATCCTATTATGATTTAAAAGATCCCTTTGGGTAACCACGTGTTTTGTGCAATTCTCCAAATCTGCCTTTTTGTAAAATAATAAAATAATATTAGCACCGCGTCTTATTACCCGTTCGGGTTATACGCTTTAATTACTAATTACGCTAATGGATTAGGCATTGGGAAGGTTGAATTAGAGGAAGTGAACCCGCATTTGCGTGGAGGGAGAGTGGAAAACCATTTAGGAAAAACCACCCCAGTTCACCGAACCTCGATCTCCCCGTCCTCGGCAGTCAAGCTCAGCACGACTAGCGTGTTAGCCAACTACGCCACTGAGGCGGGTACCTTTTTGTAATTTAGTCTTTTAATTTGTGCGCTCTCTTTCATTCTAGGCGAAGTCTCCCAGTTTGGTTTGAGCTAAAAATATATGTAGTATAAATAATATTTATGCCTTTTAATTAAGTGTCTGAATAAGTAGTTGTTTTTTTTGTTTCAAAAATGGAAGTTTGTTAGGGGTGCACAAAACAACAAACATGTCCACTAAGCACAATAAATTGTTACTGGATTCCTTTCCAATTCTTTATCATCAAAACCATAAGCTACTCTTTAGATTATCTTAGAACTACTAGACAATACTTGCATTTGAGAGGAAATCAGTACACTATGTTTAGAAAAAAGTTTATTTGTGTCGAACACATGGCTTGAGCACAAAGCTATTCACTTGTATATATGACAAAAGGGGTGATACGATAAATATGATAGATTTTGTGATGGATGATGAGAAACTTTAGTTTAGTAAAGAATACTAGGGCTGTGTGGGGAGCTGAATGTGGAACATATCTCTTCCTAATTATCTCAGTAGTTAAATTAGCTTGGAATCTTGTGAGGCAGTGGTGCAAGAGTATTAAGTAAGACTGAAATTAGAAAAGTTTCAGGTTAAATGAATATGAAAGATTGTTAGGCAAAAAATTAACTTTACAAGAGAATGAATAAAATTGTGAAGATAAATGTTAATGATAAAGAAAATGTTTGGAACAGAATAAAAAAGGCCATAATTGAGTGCACGAATATTGTGTGTTGAGTTGGAGTAGTGGGAAACTTAAAAAGAGATGTATTATGGGATAAACAGGTGAGAGAAAAGAATGAAGCATACAATCGAGTTATTGCTGTGAAGAGTGAGGCAGAATATAAGATTTTGTGGGACGTATACAAAGAGAAAAAGATGAATGTAAAGAAAGTAGTAAAGGAGAGTAAGGAGAATGCAAGATTAAAAGGAGAAAGAATGCAGAACGGTTTGGAAGGAAATAAGAAGCTGTTTTGGAAGTGGGTAAAGAAAATGAAACAAAGAGTGCAAGTAAAAATCTATGGCATTCAGAATGAACAGGGTGAGATCATCTAGGATTAAAACAGTATACGAGAGTGATGGAGTATTTTAAACAATTGTATGGCTAAAACTTAGAGAAAGTAGCAGAAAATAAGAGAAATGTTATGATGAGTGACAGAATTAACACGGCTGAGGTGTTATATTTTAAAGTATTAAAGAATGGCGAAGCTGTAGGTGTAGATGTGATCACAAGTGAAATGCTTAAGTGTGGAGGAATATTACATTTCACCAGATTGTTTGAGTTGTTCATTGTGTGAGCTGGAATGTTAATTATTTCTAATGACTGGAATAATTCTGTCATTAGTCCTTTGTACAAAGGCATTAAGAGTGAAGTTAGAATTATAGAGCATTTAATTTGTTGTGCATATAACCCGAACGGGTAGTAAGATGCTGTGCTAATAATATAATAATAATAATAATAATAATAATAATATAATTAATAATAATAAATTTGTTGAGTAATTCAAGCAAAGTTTTTGGGGGAGTCTTAATTGAGAGGGTGCGTGAAAAAACTGTGAACAAAATTTGGGGTGAGCAATGTAGTTTGACTTCTGGTAGAGGTTGCTTAGAAATATATGGCAGTAAGGAAGAAAGTGTATTGCGCATTTGTTGATAGCATACGATCGTGTGAATAAAAGTACATTATGGAATGTTCCGAGAGATTATGATGTGGAATTATGGTTAGTAAATGCAATTATGGAGGTGTTTGATGGAAGTACAGAGCGTTTTAGTGTGGATAGAGCTTTGACATTGAACAGGGTAATAGACAAGACTGCGTTAAGCATCCTTCATACACTTATTCATGGATACTTGTGAGTAAACAAATAGACAATGTGAATGTGAGAGTGATGTTATATGCAGATGATACCATATTAATGATTGAGAATGAAAGTGACTTTCAGAATGAATTAAATTGTTTGAATGTGGCAGCAGGCAGAATGAGTCTTCTTATAAACATCTCCAAAACTAAGGTGATAGATTTTGATAAGGATGTATCAGGAAATTATGGTCAGCTTAGTATAAATGGAAACTGTTAGTACAAGTGAATAATTTTGTGTATCTGGGCAAAATGTTCTGTAAAAATGGAAGGATGGATGGTGAAATCTACAGATGGGTGAATGCATCTCGGAGAGTATTTGGATGTATGTGGACTATTGCAAAACAGAGGCAACGATGGCAGTATATAAAAGTGTGTTAACACCAACATTGTTTTATGGGTGTGAAGCGTGGGTTTGTCAGGAGAAGAGCAAGGTGAATGTGTTTGGAATGAAATATCTAAAAAAATGTCAGTGGGAAAACTCGTATGGACAAGGTAAAGGGAAACCAAGGAATAGATGGGAGCAGTTGATAACAGCAAGTGTGAAAGTGAGAGAAGAGTAATAGAATCAAATAAAGGAGTAATAATGGCGAAGCTAAGGAGAAAGACGAAGGTATTTACTAAACTGTCCCGGCTACAGTCTGGAAACAATTGACAATGATGATGAAATTCTCATGCTAACATTATCTCAAGTTGAAAAATGTGAATCTCTCACATTGCCAAGAGAGTGATGTTATTTTCCTCACATCAAACTATGTATCTCATAATGTAAAATAGGTGATTTATCCCACAACTATCAGGAATGAACTTCTTAGGTATTGTTCTGTATGGAGCATAAACTTAGACTCTTCCGAAAGATGGAAACGAAATACTTGGAGATCTTTGAAATATGATGCCGAAGAAGACATGAGAAAATCAGATGGGCAGAAAGGGCGACAAATGAAGTCCTAAGAAGAGTGTGTGAGCAGTGAACCATTTTGGATGTGATTCTTCAATCCAAATCAAACTGGATTGGACACATCCTTAAGAGGAAATGTCTTCTGCATGACGTTATAGAAAAGGTTGAGGGAAAGAGGAGCTTAGAAAGGAGGAGGATTCTAATACCATATGGCTTGAAGGAAAGAAAAACATTTTGGGCACTGGAGAAAAAGGCAGGGGAGCATTGGCGGTCTAAGTTCACTGATAAAATGAATGGATATGTTGTAAAACAGAACACTTAAAGGCTAATAATATCTAATTATTATTAACTCCTACATTAGTGAGGATGAGTCAGGGGGGCTCGTCCCTAAGGCGCGGAGGCGCGCGCCCCCCAACCCCACGAATCCCCAGTTCCTTTTAAAGTTATTATTCGCACTCTCACGACAATTTTATCTTGCCATAATAGTTTCAAGAAAAATATGTTTTTGGTTTAAGTAATAGCAGGCAATGTTTTTAAAATGGCATGCTGTCGGGCGCGAGGCGGTCAGCGCCTGACATAGTGAAACCAAACCTTCCCTCCCCTTAACCCATTGTCCTCCTGCTATAGCTATATAGCGTGAACCAGCAACAGTTGTTGTCAGTATTCCTGCGTGCTCCTGCATCTTGAGGATGTGTGTGGTGTGTGTGTTTATAATAATATTATGTAGGGTTATTTTAGGATAATGTTTGAGTTATATGTCTTAATATTTTTTGTAACTAGGCATAATATGAATAGTTCAAATCAGGCGCTTAAGAGAACGGATATTGCAAGATTAACTTTTGATCAAAAAAGAGAATTGAATTCATTAGGTAGGCTATGTCCTGAATTTTGTATGGAACAAAGTGAAAACATACATACCTATATATTTATGCACATTACACAGCTACATAGTTTCTACAACACATCCACGTCCTTTGGGGGAAGTTTTTTTTTATCTTTCCATGTTGTTTGTGATATTAATTTTTGAGTTTAACTAAATGAATATTTAGCAAAACATATTCCGAAATTTGTGTCTTCTTTTAAATATATTATTTAGAAATAATTTATGAATTAAACAGGCTGCGCCCTCCAGCTTCTAAAGTGACGAGCCGCCACTGGGATGAGTGTAAATATATACAAGTTGCACACTACAAGGCCTAATATTTCTTATGTGTGTGTTATGCAGCAAAGCCATTTACAACACAAACTGACACATGTACCTTGACTCTTTCCTTTTTCTCTAGTTTTTTTTTAAGAGTTGCTGCACACATGACAATAACGTGTTGGTTGTTTGTTTTTTGTTTTCTCTGTGGGCGGCACCAGGCTAGGAAAATGTCACTCTGTAAATAAAAATATTGAATCAGTTGAGGATACTGCTGGTCTGCGAGGAGAGATTTTTCTTGGGGTGTAATATTTTTCTAAAAGCTGTTTTAGTATCTGTAGGTGAAAATCTGCTAATGGGGGATACTTGTCAGATGTTAGACAGTATAGTGAATAAGAATTTAGAACTAGCTTCAAACTGTGAAAAAATAATTTCTTATACTATGTAACATTACATTACATTGTGTTACAATAGGACCCGCCCCATGCTGAGATTAACACATAACTCTCAATAAATCATACTACCCACTACAATTATACCGACACTAATAGGATCCCTACATTGGTAATCTTCTCTATTGTAGTTCACGTAGATTAGTACGAAATAATAAAACAATGCTGAACAATATATTTTCACTACATAATCCAGTTTGATATAATTAAACTGTTCATGTACTTACCAATTGAATCTTCTAACACTAGTAACCACCAAGGCTGGCCTACACCTAGCATCCTAAATTGACGAGTAGGTCGGGCGAGCTACGATGTTACTACAAGACCTAGTCCTCACACTCCGATTCTGCTAACGTGTAATGGGCCATCCAACATTGAAGACGACTAGAGAATAACTATTCACCTGCCCTCTGATGGTAGAAAGATGAACTACTTTCAAAACATCAGATGATTGAAGAAATAGGCTGGAAATCTGATGGAGCAGTATCAACAGATGTGTACGTGACTTTTTGAATCCACCATTGATGTCCCCAAGCGTGTATTCTGTTCTCCCACCTTCATTCTATTGCGACGAAACCCCACTATATAATAGGCTGTGCATGTATGCCAAAATGACCATCTTGATAACTACGACCGACGAAGGATAATTGTCTTGGACCTGGACAATGGCAGGATAAACATTTGTATTGTATCGGAATCGTAACTATGGCGATTCGTTTATTGGACTCTGATTTATTTTCAACTTTTAGTCATATTTTTTGTAGTATAAAATCTAATATTCTTTTTTCTAAATCTAACTATTTTTATACCTGATCATTCAATATAAAATGAGACTCTCTATTTTGTATGTCGCCACTTGGGTGCTAGAGTCTTTTGGAGAGTTCAATCATTTAGGTAGCCACAATTATTAATTGTTTTGAAATTGAATGAGTTAAATGTATTTGAAATTGTGGATGATAGTATTTATATTTTGTAAACATCGAGGTGACATTTCTTAACTTTATTTGCATATTGAAAAATCGTAAAGTAAAGTAACCTTCATTATTATTTTTGTATTAATTATTAATTTAATAAACTTTTGTATATTTAATAATCTTTTTTTATTCTAAGTTTGTTCTAAATAGGACATTTACCTTATTGTTTATTAAAGGAAGTACTGTTTAATTTCCTAATTCTGAGTCTGGATCTGATAGTCCCGGGGAAGTTTAACTAAAGTCTGTTAGCCAAACTCTTGTGTTATGTAAATTCTCATATATAAGATTTACTGGTAACGTTAACGTATTTTGAAGCCTTTGTTCTTTGTATATAAAGACCCTTTTTGTAACGGTTTCAAGGTACCCATTAGGCCCTTATATAGAAGTTGTGTATCATGCTGACGGGTGATATTATTATTAATCTATTGTATTAAATTCAACCTGTAATTTTTTTCTATCTCCTAAAGACTGAACCATCAGAATATTGAATAGATTACAAATTTATAAAGTTTTTGTCTATTAGTTTGATTTTCAACGTAACTCGTTTTGATATAACGAGACCATGTAAAGTTTTCTACTCTATTGTTATTGTTTTGAATAAACCGTTCATATTGTTGCTTTTAAATATTGCTAATAATTACCCTTGTCACTTGTTCCTTAGATTTCACCCACTCCATTTTATATTATTTAATGGTCGTAAATAAAAGGACTCATAAGGGGGTGTTACAACCACTAGACAGTTTTGCAGACGTATTCCAATGAACTCAGAAGCATATCTGATTTGTCAACAGCCCCCTGTTCGTTATAATCAGAACTGCTCTGGGCTTCAAAACAGGGCCTCCACACTTACAGTCTCTTTTTCCAGTGGCCTGAAAATCATTTTTGTGCATGGTTGTGAGAACATGCACATCCCTCCTGTTGAGCCATTTCAAGGTCATTATTTTGTCAGTGCGTTTTATTTCTAATTCTCCTACTAAAGACGGACATACCTTTCCTATTGTTTCTCTCAATACCACATGCCTTTGTTGCCCACTCATGAATAATTGAAAAGAGTTGAGGACCCATGTACCAAATAAAAACAAATAAATTGTACCTGTTATCAAGGTAATCTTTCAACTTTGTTGTCACAACTGTACCTGATATACCTAAATTATATTAATCATTGATTTCAATTGTTGACCCTTTGTAAGTAAAAAAGTCCGAAATATAACCAGTTTTACAGTCGCATATTATAAACAGTTTGATCCCGCTTTGTTTTTTGTTTTGTTTGAAAGCAAGCCATCCTTTGAATAAAACTAAGCTTTCTTCAATATATAAATCTTTTGAAATATCAGAGCATGAAGAATGTGATCAGTTGAACAATGTTCCGGAATGGATAAATGTTTGTTTCTAACAATCAGCAGTGTCGAGGCAAAAAAAAAATCCCTGTAGTTTGTGTCGACCCACTTTCTTGACCTATAATACGGGATAGGGTGTTTAGCCTCACAAGTCTTCTTGTAAAATTTGATTTTTTCGTCTGCTATTTTAGATAAAATATCTTGATTCACAAATAGCTCAAAATAAGAGCTGGCAATTCCGCATTCAAATTTGGTGCCAACATATCTATGTTCTGTAAATCAAATGGATGAATAACTGGTTCACATGTGTCATATGACCATGAAAATCGCAAAACATGGGTTCTTTTTTTTCTTATCATTCCTTTCAGGTTAAGGCTGAGCATCAATATCACTTCTTCACACATCACCAAGGTTATCATTGTCACTGTCAAAACTATCCAAGCTATCGTCAGATTCTATTTCCTCAAAAATATTTACAATCTCTTCAGGAGACAATTCTCGCTTCTAAACACTTGTCAGGTAAACAACAACAGCCTGATTGTATAATTCATCAGATATGAAATGTACTTGTGTTATCTGTTTTAAAAAAAAGTGTAAAATGTAGTTTAGATAACGGTGGTTGGATGGCAGAAGAGTTAAGAATGGATTTGAAGCAAATTGAATATATTTGAGAGAGGCACTGATGGCGACAAGTATGGCTCAATATAACTCTTAGTGCAGTACTGTAAGACTGACCTAGCGCACTTGAGATATCTCGAGCACAGCAGGGACAAGGTTAAAATAAAAAGCAAATAAGTCTAATGAGTATCTTTAAAATCAACTATAATTCCCTCAGTGATATAGTACACCACCTCCACATCATTAAAATATGACATGGGATGGGATCTTCCAATTCCTGAATTTCAAGGATATTTGAGATTATATGATTTGCAAAAATATCCTATCGAATATTAAAAAAACCAATCAATAAAATATTATTTTTCAACTTGAATCGGAATGTGTGTTAGAGTTACTACACTGCTTATAAGTGTTTTTTTCACAACATAATTATAGAGCAAACTTAGCAATGAGACCTGAGTCCACATTAGTTACTTCTCACCTTAATGTATGAATTTTAAAATATGCATTATATCAAAAAATGTGAATATTTAGCTACTTTTTATATTCTCCAGCAATATAAGAATAAAAATGAAGATTGGAATTCAATATTCTGATTTGTATAAAGATGTATTCGGCCTATATCTACTGTGACCAAGTCACAACATGGAAAGAAAAAGATTGCATGGACTCACCATCTCTGCCTCCATTTGGCTGTTCTACGAGGACACACACAAACACATCGTCTCGCCACCCAGATTGTTTTCAACTGAGACGAGTAACCGTCAGCGAAGTTGCGCCTCTAGCCTGCCCCACCCCAAGAGAGAATAAATAAAAGACGATCTACATTCGCGGACCCGTGCGCGCCTAGTGACAGTGCTCTGAAGTTAACGGCCGGTCGAGCGGCGCGAGATTTGAAATCTCGTCCTGAACATGTGAGAATCTTTCCGAACAGTGCACTCCCCTTCCCCCTTTCTCCTACCTTGCTTCCCGCGCTCATGAGAACACGTGACGCTACCTTGGTTGTATATAATGGCAGGACTCTATTGCCATGACTCACATTTCTCCGCATTCTCTAGGTGAGGCACTTGGTGTCAATTTTAGATTTAGTTTACTTGTATCAAAATTCTGTCTGGGTAACGATGAATTCTAAATTACGTTTTGGTCGACATTTATTTACTATTTAACTTTATTTATTATATATGGGAACTGCAATTTTTGTAGAGGTCATGGCAGCGCAGTTTGAATTTAGGGATATAACTATTCAGGTTGACGTATCACATCCGCTTCACAGATTGTTTTGGGGCTATTTACTCCGCCATGTTTGATGTACGGAATGTTTAGTTATATTGTACCCTTTGAGTATTTGGGTAAAATCATATTGAACGATCAATGTTACTGTCATTATTGGGGGATTGAATTTCCGTTGATCCAAACCTTGTTGGTTAAGCCTGGGGTCGCGAACCCACGTTCTTAGTGTATTAGTATTGTTAATTGCAAGGTTATTCAATTTTAATGATGCATCTGTATAATGGATCTTGGTTTCATTTTTGAGCTTTAGAATAGCTGTAATGGTAACCTTTTTTGGGAACTCTTCTCTTTTTCATATGTTATCGGGGAGTCGCCGATGGCGAATAGTCAATGTCTAGTGTTTATTGTTAGTATGCGGATTATTGTCCCTATATACAATCCTGGTCATTGTACTTTACGGATTTGTATGGAGGTCAATTTAAATGTTTGTTTGTACTGTGGGTCCCTTCGGCGGCCATCTTATTGCTTGGGGTCGTGCCCCATATCTTTGTATGCGAGTTGTAATGGCCTTGTTTTGCCTACGCCTAACTCCGGGCTTGTCCCACTCTTTTCTCATCGAGTATTGTTATTGTTATTATTGAAAATAAATAAACTCTCTTGTGACCAACCTGACTTTTATTTGGTATATAAATAAAGGGGGGAAAGGGGGTTACACTACATACAACTTAGTTTAACTCAAAGAAAAGTTTAAACGTTATAAAATATAGTTAATACAAGTATTGTACTAACTATCCACTCTGTATTGTGAGCACTTGCTGGCTATGAACCAAGCACTGTGCAATCGGCAGACAAGTTAAACCACCAACAGGTATGACATGTTTTACATGGGTTGTTTTTTAAAATAATAACTTTAGTCAACAATAATTCAAACATAACATCCATTGGGTTTTTTAATTCACAATTTAACTGTTATTATACAATACATAACCCATTTTTTTAAACTATATTAATTTATCAATATTAATTCTTAATATCAATAGTAATAATAATAATAAATTCAACATTGAAAGGATAGAAGAGCAAGGCCTACAGACAAAGAGGACTGATGTACCCCAAAAAGTCATAATTATCTGTTTTAACTGTAAACATTGAGGCGTACAGTTTTCTGGCAAGTGTATAGGCCTTGCCTTTCTATCCTCTTGTTTAGTTTAAAATAGCCGTTTGGCGACATTTCTTTTGTTGATATTAATACTATAAATATTTCATTATGTACACCTTATATGAATGTCTAGTTATACATGTATTAACTACTTTACTTTAACAATGTATTATATTTGGAAGAAGGTACAGGAAAGATGGATAGAAACATATAAGAGGGACAAACACAACATGGCTTTTACAAACATATAACAATTTAACAATGGTAAGTAAAACGCATGAAATATCAATTTTGAGACCTCATGGCTTGTGAACTGTAATGATTTGAAATCATTGAATCGCTATTTATAGCTTATAGTCACTCATCTTTTCTACAAATAGAGAGAGGCAGTTAATTCCTTCACAACTAAGAGAGATGAGTGATCCGATCTAATACTAAAACGAGAAGAGGTCTCGTGTTCATTCACACTGAGCTGCATTCTCATCTTGTACAACAGGTAACAATCCTCTGTCCTATCCTCCACTCTAAAGCTTTCTATTTTAGCACCGTGTCTTACTACACACTCGGGTTGTACACATGTACTGATTACACTAGAAATGTAAAGGATGAGTAGGGTTTAATTTAAAGGCAGGGTATGGGTTGGATGTCACTTATCAGATACTTTATAAATACATAATGAGTTGAAACAAGAGGCTGAAATTTCCTCGTTACTTTTAATCTAGCCCTAGAGTATGCTATTAGGGTAATGTAAGAGAGTAGGGAAGGGTTGAAATTAGAAATTGGAAGGTATAATACAGCTACTAGGATATGCAGATAATTTAGCTTTATAGGGCAATAGTAAGTAAATTCTTATAAGAAATGCAGACCTTTATTAGAGGTTTGTAATTAAATAGGTTTATAAATGAACGCTGAAAATACAAAGTATATTATCACACAGTGAACACAGATGGGGACAATAATTTAAATATTACAGCAAACCCTTTATCATTTGACCTTTATGAATTTAAATAAAGATTTTAAAGTGGAAATTAGGAAAAGAATACTGTTGAAGAAATGCCTGCTATTTCTTGGTCAATAAGTTGTTGACATCTCACCTGCTGTCAAATAATTTAAAACTCAGAATATACAAAACAATAATTTTACCAGTTGTTCTCTATGGCTGTGAAACATGGTCTCTTAGCTTACATGATGAAAACAAATTTAAGATGTTCGTAAACAAGGTGCTTATGAAGATATTTGGTCCAAAAAGTGGTGAAGACATGGCAAGTGGGAGTTACATAATGATGAGTTACATACCCTGTATTAATCACAAGACATTGTTATGATAATCAAATCTCATGGATTATGGCGGGCAGGACATGCAGCGTGACTGGAGAATCCAAAACCATGTTCAGACTGGTAAACCCAGTGGGAAGAGACCATTGCCAAGACCTAGGTGCAGATGGAAGGATAGCATTAGAATGGTCCTGAATGAGATGGGGTGTAATGAGGTGGACTGGATAGAACTATCTTAAGATAGGGATGGAGTGTAATGGGGTAGATGGCTTACTTTTGTAAGTGCAGCAATGAACTATGAATTTCCTAGTGCCGTAGATTATGTGCCCACATTTGCATATAAGGAGAAGGGAAAACCATTGAGGAAAAGAAATATCTCATTTACCTGACCAGGATTCAAACCCACTCATCTCTTTTTCCACAGTCTATTGCAATAGTGGTGAGATTATTTGACTCACAGTTTGCTTAGCTTTAAAATGAACCTCAAGATAACTCTTGGATTTCAAGTTTTTGAGAGTCTAAGCGGTATGTAAATGACAACATTTAAATTTTAACTCTGATCGTTTTATTTTTATTGGTATTTCTTGTATTTGTTCGTACAGAAGCCGTTAAGGTGTGTGTATCAGAGTTTGCTGTTCCCCAGCCCAGCAAGATGGAGTTCCTTTACAAGCTGTACAGCATGTTGCGCTGTTCCAGGGGCAGTCATCACTCCATACCCTCCATGACCATAGTTATGAACAACCTGCGACCAGAAGACATAATAAACCTTGTAATGCACACTGGCAGTCACACAATTTAAGGTGTAAGTTCACAAGAGTTTGTATTGCTGATGAAAGGGAGGTCAAGCTTTGAATGTCTGCTTGGTGCAATGGGGGAGATTTATCATTTTGGTTTCCACACTAATGCAGGTGTATTTTATATAAACTACTCTCCCCATTCTTACTTAATAGATTCATCTCATGTGTTGAAGTTAATAATTTATAATACCTATAACTCTTCATAACAAGAGACAACTAATACCTTAAAATGAAGCTGCATTGGGTGAAATAAATAAACACATTGTAGGAACACTATACAACAATGTAATGTGAGTGATAGAAACAAACACATCATGGAAACACTATAGAATAATATAATGTGAGTGATAGAAACAAACACATCATGGAAACACTATACAATAATATAATGTGAGTGATAGAAACAAACACATCATGGAAACACTATAGAATAATGTAATGTTAGTGATAGAAACAAATGCATCATGGAAACACTATAGAATAATGTAATGTTAGTGATAGAAACAAACACATCATGGAAACACTATAGAATAATATAATGTGAGTGATAGAAACAAACACATCATGGAAACACTATACAATAATATAATGTGAGTGATAGAAACAAACACATCATGGAAACACTATAGAATAATGTAATGTTAGTGATAGAAACAAATGCATCATGGAAACACTATAGAATAATATAATGTGAGTGATAGAAACAAACACATCATGGAAACACTATACAATAATATAATGTGAGTGATAGAAACAAACACATCATGGAAACACTATAGAATAATGTAATGTGAGTGATAGAAACAAACACATCATGGAAACACTATAGAATAATGTAATGTTAGTGATAGAAACAAACACATCATGGAAACACTATAGAATAATATAATGTGAGTGATAGAAACAAACACATCATGGAAACACTATACAATAATATAATGTGAGTGATAGAAACAAACACATCATGGAAACACTATACAATAATATAATGTGAGTGATAGAAACAAACACATCATGGAAACACTATAGAATAATGTAATGTTAGTGATAGAAACAAATGCATCATGGAAACACTATACAATAATATAATGTGAGTGATAGAAACAAATCTTCACCTCTGACAAGACATCTTGTGAATGTGAGGAATGCCAGGCCTCCACCGTGGTTCATTATTATTAACACCGCGTCTTACTACCCGTTCGGGTTATAGGCACTTACGCTAATGTGTAATGGTAGGGTGATTGTGAGATGAAATTAAGGACCTACAGTTTAACGTGGAATCCGAACCACGGTGGCGGCCTGGCATTCCTCACATTCACAAGATGTCTTGTCAGAGGTGAGGGAAGGGTTTGGCAATCAGATAAATCTTTGCCGGGACCGAGGATTGAACCCCGGCCGCCAGCATAGAAGTCTGACACCTTACCCCTAGACCACCAGGTCACCCCACCGTGGTTCAGATTCCACGTTAAACTGTAGATCCTTCATTTCATCTCACAATCACCCTACCATTACACATTAGCGTAAGTGCGTATAACCCGAATGGGTAGTAAGACGCAGTGCTAGTAATAATAATGCTAATAATAATTATAGAAACGAATGCATCATGGTAACACTATACAACAATGTAATGTGAGTGATAGAAACACTATACAATAATTTAATGTGAGTGATATAAACAAACACATCATGGAAACACTATACAATAATATAATGTGAGTGATAGAAACGAATGAATCATGGTAATACTATACAACAATGTAATGTGAGTGATAGAAACACTATACAACAATGTAATGTGAGTGATAGAAACACTATAGAATAATGTAATGTGAGTGATAGAAACGAATCAACCTCCATTATACCTTTCACGGCTACATGTTATTTTTAATTATCAAAAATATTCCTTTTTTTTTACTTGGAATATTTCCTAAAATATAAAACAATGTGTAACTGTGAAAGTGATATGATCTAAAGAAATAAGGAGATAAGTTTATTTGTTCCTCCTTCTCATCATCATCAACAACTTGTTCAAGCCTGTGGCCTGGTCAGTTTAGTTCCTCTATCCTTACACCCCTCTTCTTCCTTTAATTTCTTCCATTCTTTTCCCCTCACTTGAACACTTTCTGTTATCTGCTCCTCCCATCTCTTTTTTGGGCTCCACCCCTGTGGTCTTTTTCACCCGTACATTTCCAACATTTTCTTCTGCATCCTTTCTTTTTCCATCTTTTTTACATGCTCATACCATCTCATCCTAGCTTCCTCTACTATATCATGTAATCCCTGTACCCCAACTTTTCCCCAAATAATTTCATTCCTAATCTTGTTTTTCCTCGTGACAGATAACATGCTCCTCAAAAACTTCATTCCTCCACTTTCCTAGTCTCTCTTACATTCATTGTCCATGTTTGGGCTGCATATGGGACAACAAGCACAAAGTACGCCCTGTACAACACTTCCTTACATTTCAAGTGCAAATTTCTTCTCCATAGAAGGTCCCTTACACACCAATAGAGCAACTCTCCCTGCTGTCCTCTTTTCATTAAATATTCTCTACTTCCACCTTTCTCTTCAATCACGCTTCTAAGATATTTTACATTCTGTACTTTTCTCAGCTCTACTCCATCCAATCTTATAGCCTTATTAGGCCTTACTCTCTTCCTTGTCATTACCATCACTTCACACTTTGCCATGCTAAATTTCATTATCCCCCTATAATTTGTACACCTCTTCCTGTCTTTCTTAAAAATAGTTATTATAGCTCATTTTTTCAAGTCTTCCAGTATTTTGTTCTCTTTCCAAACCACTCTCAGAACCCCATGTAACATTTGTATACCTACTTCCGCTATTGCTCTTAGCATTTCCACAGTCAGTTCGTCCACACCCGGTGCTTTTCCTTGTTTCATCCTCTTTAATGTGTTCTCCACCTTTTCCATGTTGGACCTCTTTCCTCCTCTTCTTATATTTATTCCTGCTCCTCTCTTTCACTCTCATCCTTTCCTCTTCCGAGTTAAACATTTTTTCAAAATATCTCATCCATAGTTACTTTTCTTCCTCTCCTGTCTTCATTGTTCTTCTTTCTTCAGCTATAATTCTAATTTTTTGTCTTATCTTTCTCCTCCTGTTCCTTACTTGGCTATATAACACCTTTTTACTTCCACGTCCCATTCCAGAATTTCCGTCCATTTTTCATCCAATCCTTGCTGGCTTGCTGTACAACTTGCTTCACTCTTTTCTTATTTTCCCTATATTCTTCCTGTTTCCTCATTCTTATTCTTAAAACTCCTTCTCAATTCTTTATTCTTCTCCTCCACCGCTTCCTTCCCCCTGTCATTCCACCAGATTGTCTCCTTCCACTTTCTCTTATCACTTGTCCTACTAGTCTATCACTAACTTTTGCTCCCCATCCCAACTGTATTTAGTGATCTTATGACTTTCTCTTTCCTTCTTATGCCAGCTGTTTGCCACTTTCATTTTATTTGTTCCTATCAAGGGCTAACCTAACTATCCTTCCTACATATTACTTACATTACATTGTTCCCACAATGTGTTCATCTCTTTCTAAGACATTAGACTAATTATACATTTCCAAGCCACTAGTCAATTATTCATTATTTTAATAGACAGATATTCCAGCAGTAACTTGGTTGGCCCTGATCTCACAGTGGTAGAGGCAGGGAAAGAAACTACTTTCCCTGACACCATGCGATTATAGAACACCATTAGTTTAAAAATAATACCCCCAGGCAACTGGTCTAGTAGCCATTTTGTCATGCGCTTTATGACCATCATTATTCATTGATATATTGATTGCCGACTAAAAGCTCACTGTTATTATAATTAAATCTTAGTAATATTGGTCCTGTCACTACAATTTCAACTAGCTTATCTAAGAATGGATTAAGTAAGGTGAATTTTAAGAAAATGTAGTCCTTGGAGAAATAATGGAAAATTTCAGTGCACAAAATTGTATCAAATCAGAAAAAAAAATTCCAGAAAGCTGTAAACTGTTTTGATTGCTTTATTTTTGAGATATAGCAAGACCATAACAATTTCAAAAATGTCACTCAAAAAAGTATATACTATATAGTAATGTGTTTGGCTTATAGCTGAGAAATTACTGGCTCTTTAAAAATACATTTTGAATAAAATATTTTTATTTTAATAGAACTTCAATTTAACAACAATAAGCTATTTTGTATCTCAAATAGTTGCGGGGAGATATGATCAAAATTGGAAATTCATGCTTCTGTAAAAGTACCCTCAAAGTAATTTTCACAGGGAAATTAAAGTTTCCATTTTGTTTGTAATATTAAATAATGCCTAGATAAAAATGTAATCAAAATCGTTAAAGTGGATTATGAGAAAATCGAGTTTTTCTCTTTTTTATCATCAGTAAACTACCCTTAAAACTCTAAATACCAAGTTTAAGCTCATACCATCTCAGTCTTTTTCTTCCACTATCTCATGTACTCTCTGTACTCCCACTCCTTTCCTGAATAACTTCATTCTTAATCTAGTTTCTCTTACATTCAATGTCCATTTTTCTGTTGCATGTGACAATGGGTACAAAGTATAACCTGTATAACACTTCCTTACACTTCAAGTGCACTTCTCTTCTCCATAGCAGGTCACTTACACACCTTTAGAACAACTCTCTCTGCTGTCCTCTTCTCATTAGATCCTCTACTTTCATCTTTCTCTTCAATCCCGCTTCCAAGATATTTTACATTCTTAACTTTTTTAAGCTCTATCCCATTTCAACTATCCCTATTTCAACTCTACTAGCCCTTACCCTCTTTCTTGTCATTACCATCACTTCACACTTAACCATAATAAATTTCATTTCACACACTTTCACTTCCTCATTCCAATCCTGTAGTTGTTCCTGTACTTCCTCTTCCCTCTCCTCCCAAACCATCAAGTAATCAGCAAACATTATGGCTTTTATTTTTTCCTCCCAGAGTTTTCCTGACACTTTTTAGTGATTTCCATTACCATTACAAATAGTAATGGTAAAAGGGCACTCCATTTTTTATTTGTGACCACTCTATCCTCCCCCTCTCCATCTTAACACAACTCCTGTTATCCTCATACATGCTTTTCACTCTCAATACAACTCCTCTTTCCACTTCAGCCTCCTCCATCACTTTCCAAACTTTATTTCTACCCACGCTATCATGTACCTTCTCCACATTCGTAAATACCATTACCAAGTATTTGCATGTACACCTGGGATTATATATTTTTTAAATATACAGTATTAAAAATAAAGTTGCTAATACAGTGGTTTGAATAGTGACACTATCCATAAGTAAAAATGCTACTGTACCTTTAGTTTTCCACTTGTTGTGTTGATTATTTCCGTCTCCACTCTGACAATGCTCCTGTGGGGCCTAAGTCCTACCCACTCTGTGATGACAGGTGCCCTCTTCAACCCTGGTATTAATCTGAATGCTCGTTCCTTGATGGCAGCAGTGTCGTGTGGACTCACGTCAAGGTCGTAGCTCTCATACTGTCTACACCCCCCTATGGTTGTTGCTAGTGACCCAGGAACTATGTATGTGTCAAAATCTGCATACAAGAACGTTTTGAGCCAAGGAGCTCTAACCTGTTTCAACAACACACAAATATGTCACCGTCACACCAGTTTATAAATTATATGATAAAAGAGTTGACACCACTCTTGATACATTTTCTACAAAGTTTTTACCATATATGTGATAGCAAAAATGAAGGCCAATCATGTCAGGAATATCCATGAGTGGGCCATAAAACTTTAAAAAATTTGCTGACCAGAGCTGTTCTAGTAATTAGAAAGAAAGCATGCTTATGCTTTAGTCTTATATGTGAAGTTTATGTATTTATATAGTGCCATTACATTTTCAACTCCTTTGTAATATAGGTTAAACTTTCAGATGTTGCAATTTTCTTTGAAATACTAGATAATGGTAAATCATAAAGGTAGATCATTTGTAAAAGATTTGTAAGATATAACATTTTATAAAAGATAGTTGATGGATCGTCAAACAACGTTACGGTACATTATATTTCTTGTATCAAAGAACTTTAAAGTGTAATAGCACTCTAAATAAAGATGATGAAACTCTAATAATTACCCACCCAAACATTCAAACCTGAATCCTGATAGTTTAGGTTGAGTTAAACATACTGGTGCTTAGCTAACTCTGCCAAGCATCTCCAGGATGTGGGAAACAGAGGACTATTGTCGTGCACAGTATGTGGTGGGTTTGGGACTCGAGCACACATCACTAGATACTACCATTCCCGTGTAAGGGGGGAAAGGGGCCAACTATATCCCCCCGGCTTTATTAGGACTAAATACATGATATGTGAGGCTTTTGCTTCTTAGTTTTGATTGGACTTTATACTAGATTTCAACTCCTCTGCTGGAGAAACCGCAAGTCTTTCACTCAGAGTTCACTCCCTTACTCTGACGAATGGGTCAGAGGAACCTGAGCAATTTGGGTGAGGAGGTTGGGTATTCTGTTTCAGTCTAGCACTATTTTGTGTTCATTGAAAACAAGTTATGATAAAACATTTTCATTGGATCGCAGTCACACTTGGGAATTATTATTTTTTTATTAGTATTTAAATTTACTCCAAACGAAATTAATAAATTACCTTTAAAACTTGTCCACGGATAGGCACTAATTTGTAATCTGAGCATAAATATTTAGCTCCTAGCCCAGTGCAATTCACTACTATATCAAAGTCACCCACCAGTTCTTGAAAACTGTTTATTTTTCTTTTAATAATGTGACCGCTATCTTGTTGAAATCTGTAAGAGAAACTCAAGTTATAAATATTTTCCATAATTGTGTGATATTTTCATTCATTAAAGTTTATAAAAGTTGAATATGAGTTGTAAAACTAAGTGGATTTAATGAGTTTTTTTTTAAATTAGAGTACAATTTATTTAAATTTGGAAATGGATGTATATGTTATATTTCAACAAGTTGTTCATTTTTTCACATTTCAAGATAAAATAATTTTTTAACCAAATAATTTGTGATAGTGCAAAACAATATTATCCGACAACATTAATATGACCTTCTTTGACAGACATATTGAGCTTATTAACTATGAATTGATTATGTTGTTTATATATTTTCAATTTAATTTAAAGAATACACTTGAACACAGAGTCCGACACCTTAGCTCATTCAGTAGCATGTCTGTCTACTGAGCTAAGGGTCCCAGGTTCGATTCCCGGCATGGCCAAAAAAATGTATCATTGGTGAGATGTGGGTTTATCCTTTCACATTGATAAATTAACAGCCGGGGACTGGATGCTGTACCTGTCCTAGTCTTAAGTTATATGTTAAGGCATATGAAGCTATGACAGTCAGCAAGCCGGTAGTGAAAATATATGGACCCAGGTCACAGGTTGGAAACAATTATGGAGGTAATCTTGAACACAGTAATTGAAGCTGGGATATTTGGCTTAGTGTGTCATTGAGTTGGTTTTAATAAAAATTAAAAAGCACTGCTTTGAAACTTTTTCCGAAAAATGCATAATATATTAAATTATTTCTAGACAATTCTTTAATAACAATTTATAAAAAGTATTTAAAAAAGCTAGTTTTCCATATAAAACGTATTTTTAAATCACTAACAGAACTTTATGACTGATCCTCTCATTTTTCTAGCTAGCATAAGCATTGTTAATTTATATTTCTTTGCTATACAAATAATATTGATATGATTTAAATAAATATGTTTAATCTTTTTAAAACATTTCTTTGTATTTATAGTTATTTATTTTATATATTATAAAATTATTTCAATCAATTCAGCTGGTTTTTCACATATTATGTATAAGATGTCACTGTGATCTTACACTTGATTCTGAGATCATTTTATCTGTATTGGAAAAAACAACACATTTTAAAGTAATCTTCATAGTTTATATATCACTTTTGTTATTATTATTTGATCCTAAAAAAATTATCGATAATATGGATAGTTGTTTTTATTCTTTGATTGTTATAATTTAATAATAATATAAGCATATTAGTTGAAATAATTGTTTAAACTATTTTCACTTTACTAAAAGAAAGTATTGTAATTGTTAAAACTTTTGACCTCAATATTATGTTGGATAGTGACATTTTATGTGCCCCTGAACTAAAATAAAAAAATAGTTATTTTAAGTTTGTCTGTCTAACTGCAACTAGAGGCAAAATGGTTTAATGAATTTCATTTAAAAAATTGATACTTAGATGTTACATGGTCAGAGCTAAAGGTCTAATCATGATTAGATTCTAATTCTGAAATTATAAGTAGGCCTACTGAACATATAAACTATTTTTGAAAATTATAATATTTTTGGGAAAGAGCTCAAACAATTTTGTTCAAATTAAATATCTGGGTAGTGTTTTACGTTATAAATAGCATTTAATAGGTACTGGTTTTTTAAAGAAAATTTCATTAAAGGGTAGTTAAGTTAACTAACTACTTATTTTTGAAAATGTTATTATATTTGATTTCCTCTTTAAGGAAGTTGCGTTGCACATTTCACAGGCCCCCTGTTGAGTTATGATAGAATGAAACCTAGGTCGGGGGTAACCATTGATATCCGTCTACCCACATTTCCTGTATATTCTCCCAAATATAATACAATTACTTCATGAAGTGAAAAGAGGTTTTCCTTAAAGAGATTTATTTTTGAAAATTTGAAATTTAAATGAGAACTTATATACAATTTAGTCTTACCATTTATTTTATTTTGATATAAATTAATCTATAATCCTCCTTTTAAAGATGATAGGAACATCCTTTTAAAAAAAGCTATAAGTTTTAAGCCCTCCCTACTTAACAATCCTACATAAGCTACTGAGTAAGAAGAACAGTATCTAACAGTTACAAACTTACACAACTTTCATATATTCATACGCCAAGCCATGTGATCTGCAGCTGTTACTTTAAATAGATAGTATCACTATAAGACCTGGATTTTATCAAACCAATTATATAATAATGCTATTAGTTTTTAGCACAATAAAAATATCTAACCTAACATTTTGACTATGGCTTGTTGAATAAGAACAGAAAATAAGCAGATGATGTGAGCTTAAGATATAAAAAAATGAGAAAAATCAACCTGAGGATCAAAATATAAATCCTTTATCAAACTTTACCTACTATTTTACTCTGGGTATTTGGAAAATATTAATCAACTGTAGGGTTAATAAAGTTTATATACTATATGTCATACACTATCAAGTTTCTACAAAGTTTCCTCTTAATTAGTTAAATCTATGTTTTTAGATAGGCCCTATATAATTTAAAAGATTATCAGTTTTAATTATTGTTGAGTGTTTTATAACTAGTTCATTTTTTGTTCATTAAATTCACTCTCCTCACTATCTTTGTTGATACAGTCCTGCTCACTATGTTTGTTGCTACAGTCCTGCTCACTATGTTTGTTGTTATGGTCCTGTTCAATATGTTTGTTGATACAGTCCTGCTCAATATGTTTGTTGATACAGCCCTGCTCACTCTGTTTGTTGTTATGGTCCTGCTCACTATGTTTGTTGATACAGTTCTGCTCTCTATGTTTGTTGATACAGTCCTGCTCACTATGTTTGTTGATACAGTCCTGTTCACTATGTTTGTTGATACAGTCCTGCTCACTATGTTTGTTGTTATGGTCCTGTTCAATATGTTTGTTGATACAGTCCTGCTCACTATGTTTGTTGTTATGGTCCTGTTCAATATGTTTGTTGATACAGTCCTGCTCAATATGTTTGTTGTTATGGTCCTGTTCAATATGTTTGTTGATACAGTCCTGCTCAATATGTTTGTTGATACAGTCCTGCTCACTATGTTTGTTGTTATGGTCCTGTTCAATATGTTTGTTGATACAGTCCTGCTCAATATGTTTGTTGATACAGCCCTGCTCACTCTGTTTGTTGTTATGGTCCTGCTCACTATGTTTGTTGATACAGTTCTGCTCTCTATGTTTGTTGATACAGTCCTGCTCACTATGTTTGTTGATACAGTCCTGTTCACTATGTTTGTTGATACAGTCCTGCTCACTATGTTTGTTGATACGGTCCTGCTCACTGTGTTTGTTGTTACGGTCCTGCTCACTATGTTTGTTGATATGGTCCTGCTCACTATGTTTGTTGATACAGTCCTGCTCACTATGTTGTTACGATCCTGCTCACTATGTTTGTTGATATGATCCTGCTCAATATGTTTGTTGATACAGTCCTGCTTACTATGTTTGTTGATACAGTCCTGCTCACTATGTTTGTTGATACAGTCCTGCTCAATATGTTTGTTGATACAGTCCTGCTCAATATGTTTGTTGATACAGTCCTGCTCAATATGTTTGTTGATACAGTCCTGCTCAATATGTTTGTTGATACAGTCCTGCTCACTATGTTTGTTGATACAGTCCTGCTCACTATGTTTGTTGTTACGGTCCTGCTCAATATGTTTGTTGATACAGTCCTGCTCACTATGTTTGTTGATACAGTCCTGCTCACTATGTTTGTTGATACAGTCCTGCTCACTATGTTTGTTGTTACGGTCCTGCTCACTATGTTTGTTGATACAGTCCTGCTCAATATGTTTGTTGATACAGTCCTGCTCAATATGTTTGTTGATACAGTCCTGCTCACTATGTTTGTTGTTATGGTCCTGCTCATTATGTATGTTGATACGGTCCTGCTCACTATGTTTGTTGATACAGTCCTGCTCACTATGTTGTTACGATCCTGCTCACTATGTTTGTTGTTACGGTCCTGCTCACTATGTTTGTTGATACAGTCCTGCTCACTATGTTTGTTGATACAGTCCTGCTCACTATGTTTGTTGATATGATCCTGCTCACTATGTTTGTTGATACAGTCCTGCTCAATATGTTTGTTAACCTAAGTGGACTCTTACCTGGAGAGCGACCATGGTTGGAACTTGCGACATTCAGTAATCAGAGTTGTGAAGAAGGATCCATACTTCCAGTTACCGGGTAAAGTAGGAGTTCATCTTGATCGGCAGCTCTGAATATGGGGACCACTTTCTCCAGGAAATGGTTCTTTAAAGGAATATTTGTATTAAACAAAGGAAAAATGGCTATATTTGATTAAACATTGAAAAGAGGATATAAGGGCAGGCCTACATACTTACCAGAAAACTGTAAGCCTCAAAGTTCACGACTTAAACACAACACATAATTGTGTACATTTTGTGGTAAATAAGTCCCTCCTTCAGCAGACGAGAGTAAAACACAGACTGGACTGTGGCAGCATTATCTATCTCTGACCATGTTACCACAGTCCAGTCAGTGTTTTACTCTCGTCTGCTGAAGGAGGGACTGATTTACCACAAAATTTACATAATTATGTGGGTTTTTTTTGTGAACTTTGAGGCTTATAGTTTTCTCTGGTAAGTGTGTAGGCCCCCCTGCCCTAATATTCTCTTTTCAATGCTTAGTTTAAAATCTGTATCAAGTTAATCTTACTAGAAGCAGTGATGTACACAGGATTATGAAGCTAAGCTAGTCATAATTTTGTGGGGTGAAATCAGGACATGAAACAAAATATGTCTTCTTACTTTAAAACTAACACAGTTGATACCCCTGTAGACGGCAAGTAGAAGCTGGGCTAGAGGAAGTAGACATTTTCCTCCCCTCTTACTACTTTATCTGGCCGCTTGGATTTGTGGTGGTTGTGGTGGTAATATTAGTAGTAGTACTAGTACTACTACTAGTAGTAATATTAGTAGTAGTAGCAGCAGCAGTGTAGTAGTAGCAGCAGTAGTAGTAGTAGGAGTTAGAGAGCTGTACATGAGATGGTATGGTCATGTTAAGAGGATGGAATAGGAAATAATCCCAAGGAGTATGATGGAGTTTAAGTTGGAGGAAAAAGACTGAAAAGTAGACCAAGGGATAGGTGGGAGGAGGATATAAAAGCAAGTATGTGAGTGAAAGGAGAATAATAGTGTAAGGACAGATGCAGATGGAGCCAATTTACTAAAATGATCTAACCACAGGTTGGAAACCGTTCATGATGATGATAATGATAGTAGTTATTAAAAAAACAAGCCACTGGATTATTAAATTATTGATCAAAAACCGATAGTACAAAGAAGTAGTAAAATGTGCACCACAAAAAACTACATTTTACCATATAGCTTGGATGTCAAATAATTGATACACAAGATTAATTGTAAAGGGGGCAGAACAGTTAACTAAATGCCAAACATGAGCAGGCTTATCCCACCTAGTCAGTCCCGTCTCTCGTCTCTCCTAACGTCTCAGTTTGTTTTCTCTCTCTCTCGCTCTCTCTCTATCCCCCCCCTCAACTTCAGAGTCCACCATCTCTAAATATCTAAACGACATATACTCTTGAGGTTTCCGCCACTTTCTCCTCTCCCCACCCTGTCCTTACAATGGCAGCACCAACGGTAATATCCAGACTCTACCGGATAGGAGGTTGCATACACTCTGTTTACCTGAAATTACCTTCCTCACAAAGTAGACTATACTCTAGATCTTTTTACTCAGTATATAAGGGCATATAAAATTGATGTCTCAGTTTAACCTCGACATTAGAAAATTATTTATTTAAACTTTTTTATACTTACGGTATTGTGTTTGTTTAGGAATGTGACCAATTTTATTTTTTAATAGTCCGACAGAGTAGCTCAGTGGGTAAAATGTCTGTCTACTGGGTTAGGGGTTTCAGTCTTGATTCCCGACATGGCCAAAAAGTGTATCGTTAGTGAAATGTAGATTTTCCATTTCATATTGATGAATTAATGGCTGGGCGCTGGGTGTTGTGTCCATTTTAGATGTAAGTTAGTGCTTAAGTCATGTTCTGATATAATCATTAAGAAAGTGCACATTAAATAACTCTAATAAATTAAAAGTATGTTTTAATATATATATTAATGATTTTGACAACCAATATTATTGTTCAAACCTTTTTCAAAATTGTCTGGAATAAAACTCCAGCAGATATTGCGGTGAAATATTGTAGTTAGAGGGCCACCTAGGGGAGATGCAATCTACTCACTAATTTGTATATCCTACATTTTCACCAGAAAGTATGAAATAGTGTGGTTAGAGGGCCACCTAGGGGAGATGCAATCTACTCACTAATTTGTATATCCTACATTTTCACCAGAAAGTATGAAATAGTGTAGTTAGAGGGCCACCTAGGGGAGATGCAATCTACTCACTTATTTGTATATCCTACATTTTCACCAGAAAGTATGAAATAGTGTGGTTAGAGGGCCACCTAGGAGAGATGCAATCTACTCACTTATTTGTATATCCTACAGTTTCACCAGAAAGTATGAAATAGTGTGGTTAGAGGGCCACCTAGGAGAGATGCAATCTACTCACTTATTTGTATATCCTACAGTTTCACCAGAAAGTATGAAATAGTGTAGTTAGAGGGCCACCTAGGGAGATGCAATCTACTCACTTATTTGTATATCCAACATTTTCACCAGAAAGTATGAAATAGTGTAGTTAGAGGGCCACCTAGGGGAGATGCAATCTACTCACTTATTTGTATATCCTACAGTTTCACCAGAAAGTATGAAATAGTGTAGTTAGAGGGCCACCTAGGGAGATGCAATCTACTCACTAATTTGTATATCCTACATTTTCACCAGAAAGTATGAAATAGTGTAGTTAGAGGGCCACCTAAGAGAGATGCAATCTACTCACTTATTTGTATATCCAACATTTTCACCAGAAAGTATGAAATAGTGTAGTTAGAGGGCCACCTAGGGGAGATGCAATCTACTCACTTATTTGTATATCCAACATTTTCACCAGAAAGTATGAAATAGTGTAGTTAGAGGGCCACCTAAGAGAGATGCAATCTACTCACTAATTTGTATATCCAACATTTTCACCAGAAAGTATGAAATAGTGTAGTTAGAGGGCCACCTAGGGGAGATGCAATCTACTCACTTATTTGTATATCCAACATTTTCACCAGAAAGTATGAAATAGTGTGGTTAGAGGGCCACCTAGGAGAGATGCAATCTACTCACTTATTTGTATATCCTACAGTTTCACCAGAAAGTATGAAATAGTGTGGTTAGAGGGCCACCTAGGAGAGATGCAATCTACTCACTTATTTGTATATCCTACAGTTTCACCAGAAAGTATGAAATAGTGTAGTTAGAGGGCCACCTAGGGGAGATGCAATCTACTCACTTATTTGTATATCCAACATTTTCACCAGAAAGTATGAAAGGGTGAAGACGTGCACAATTTAGAGTTAGTATTCCTATCTAACATGAGAGTTGCCTTTAAATAGCCAATATTAAAAAAAAATCCTAATGTAGGCCTACCTCCTAGCGAGACTCTATATTTGTTTAAAAACAAGGAAGGTAAGGTGCAAAACCCCCATTTAACCATTTTTTCACCATAAATCCAAAAGTAGCATGAACAAATACTAACCACTTTTAAGTATATCCGGTCATCATCATCATGAACTGTTTCCAGCCTGTGGCTAGGTCAGTTTAGTACAATGGCTCCATCTCCCTCCGTCCTTCCACCATTCTCCCTCCTGTACTCTCTTCCTCTCACTTGCACACTTGTTGCTATCTGTTCCTCCCATCTCTTCCTTGGTCTCCCTAGCGTACTTCATATCCATTAATCTTCTTGGCGTCCTCTGTATCTCCATCTTAATTACCTGTCCATACCATCTCAGCCTCGCTTCCTCTGCCATCTCATGTACCCCAACTCTAGACCTTACATCTTAATTCCTAATCCTCTCTCTCCTGAGGACAGCTAACATGCTCTTAAAAAAAATGAAATATCTAAAAAAAAATTATAAATCAATTAACTTGTGACTAAAGAAAAACTTCTATTTTAATATTTTAAAACTGTTTAATGTCAACTGACGTTTTATATATATATATATGGTAGCAATAAACCCATCACCCGCCTTGGTGGCGTAGTTGGCTAACACGCTGGTCGTGTTGAGCTAGACTGCCGAGGATGGGGAGTTTGAGGTTCAAATCTCAGTAAGGTGAACTGGGGATGGGTTTTCCTAAATGGTTTTTCACCTTCTCTTCACACAAATGTGGGTTCCCTTCATATAAATGCTGCCTTCCCAATTCCTAGTCCAAAAGCGTAATTAGTACTCAATCTTATAATCTGAACGTGTAGTAAGACGTGGTACTAAATGAATAATTAATAAGCCTAGTAACACATAAGTGATCTTAGAGCTGTCAACAAAATATTAAATAATTTTATAATCATATTTTAAATTATTTCAAATTATTTGATTTATTTGATGGGAGGAACCTTCCTTGGCCATGAGAATGTAATTTGACTAGTGTGGTGGAGATAGGTTGTCACTGTCAGTGCAGCCGCAGGTGAAATATGTGAAGTTAGAACAACTCGACTATTCAAAATAAAAGTGATACTTAAACTACCACTAAACAATATCTATAGTGGTTGATTGTGAGAGAGAATTGGAAACCACACAGGAAACATCCCTTAATAGATCATGAAAAGAGCCAAAGGTCCAACGGGTTGATATTATGTTTAATATATTGTTACACTTTCGGTGCATGCTTGATCGATCCTATTCAGTAGGCATCAAATCAAGGAAAGCTATCATAATACATGTAGCTCAGTTGAGTAAAAAATGTTTTCAAGACACCTGGCACCCCTCAAATGGGAATGTATTGACAGTAGCAGTTTCAATGTATCAATATTTGTGTTCCATCTCTCTTACACAAACTTTCTCATACACTCATCATAACTTAGAACAGAATTTAAAAAAATACATCTTCAATAAACTACTCAATTTTTCCTAAGGAAAAAAATATCTTTGGTAATCATAAGAAACACTTCATTTAATTTTTTTAAATCATCCATCAGTAAACTATCTTCAAGCTATTTGGAACATTTCTTGCTCTTTTCTTTAAAAATGAAGATATTTACTCAAAATTCGCAATATATGTGAAACAAAATAATATACACTAGCAAACCCGAGAAAAAATTGTGTTATACTTACGTTTTTGACTCCCGGTTTTAGATTCTATAATTTTATTTTTAAGGAATTAATGTCCTCATTTGTATATTTGGACCAATAAAAAAGATTGATATTAGATTCACAAGGATCAACACTTCGTATTAAAATTTCAACTACCAATTAAAATTTTCCACATTTTATTAGGTGTTGCACAACTTCAGGTCATCACATTTTTATTAAATTCTTCATTTATATATTTTGGCCAATAAAAAATGTAAATATTGACTATTGAGTCTAAAATGATAGAGATAAATCACTACTGTACAAACATTTCCCCTAAGAGGTTAAAGTGGAAAAAAATCAACTTTTTGAGAGACTTACTAATATTTGATTACTGTGTTAAAACATAAGTAGTATCTCTGTACAACTAAAGCTCACAAAACTATATTAATATATTTGCCAATATCTTAGTAACTATTGGTTTTATAAAAATATATTTCAAATTAAAGTCTTTTTATTTTTAATACTACTACAATTTTGCAATGATAAGTTATTTAGTATCTGAAATAGTTGCGGAGATACAGAAATTTATGTTTCTTTAAAGTACTCTAAAAGTCATTTTCAAGGGAAACGAAAATAGCCCTTTTGTTTATTATCTTAATCAATGCCTGGATATTAATTTTAATCAAAATCCTTAGAGCCGATTTTGAGAAAAACCTTCTCTCTCTTTTCACACTTTTACATTAAGATTCCCCATTACTACCTGACATTTGTTTCCCTTATGCCTTTCTTCCCCAAACTTGTCCTTTTCCTCTGCTGGGCATCCCATTTGTGGGCCATACACTTGTATCACTTCCACATTTTTTCTTTGTCATTTAATGACATCTTTATTATCCGATCATTTGTCCCTACCACCTCTACTTGCAGCACTTCTCTCACTATGAAGCCCACTTCGTTTATCCTCCCACCATCATTTATCTTCTGATGCGGAATAACGCCATTCCTTACTTGCCGCTCCCTCACCACTTGGTGTCGCTCAGGCCCAGGACATCCATCATGTCTACAATCTCCAGTCACTGTTCCAATGTTCAAGGTCCCTATTCCTTACTTCTCTTATGCCGCTCCCTCACCACTTGGTGTCGCTCAGGCCCAGGACATCCATCATTTCTACAATCTCCAGTCACTGTTCCAATGTTCAAGGTCCCTATTCTTATCTGTTTGTCAACAATTTTCCCAATCCGGACTTTCACTTTGTTTTCTCGGGTATTTTTCTTATTTTTTGTTTAGGCCACCGGCTTACTAAACCTGTTGTGGCCTACACTTGAGTAGCGGGACTGCTACTTATAGGTCCTTAGGTAGAACTTCTCTTGGAGGTAACCTTCCATAACCGAGGCTCTGGGTGCTGATGACTTGTCTCATCATCACCAACCCTCTCACTCCCAGCCAACTGTCCAGACCCTGTTCCAAGCTCGTTGGTTTTGGCCCTGACCAGTCTCCTGTCTCTCGTATGCACCTGACCTGGTTTCCACTGGGGTTCAACCAAACCTCCACCAGGTTACTCAAATCCCAGGGTACACCACTTGGATGTGAGATCAGTATTTGGTAGGAGAGACTTAGTTTGTAATTATGGGGTTTTAATTCATTTTATTACAATCTTGTATTATATACTTGACAGCGTAGCAGACCTCCAAAGTTGCAGATGGTGGCGGTATCTGATAGCTCGCGACACTATTGATTGCTCATATGCACTTGACGATTTCCACACAGCGTTGTCAACGACCATATAAGTGTTGTAGCTAGATTAGTACCGAAAAGTCCCTAGATTGTCGCTAAATGAAAAAGTAAAAGTTGGCAGATTTGTTGCCAAACCAAGATCCCCAGATTCGGGACGATGTCGTTGTGATTTGTGAATGACAAATAAATATTTTAGAGCTCTTCTGTGGACCTAAGCAATGCATTATGCGTTCTTGCAGTACTATAGTTCAAAATAAAAACTCTACATTAAAATATAAAATAATGAACATAAACTCGACAGAAAATTAAGGAAAGTTGCCAGATTAATCACTAGGTCTAGCGACAAAATCACTCAATTGGCAACACTGTTCCCACACATCCATCACAGACTCAGCTTTAAACTATGAGTGAAGAATGACCCTACGCACGAGATGAATCCTGGATAGCCCAGTGGTAGAGCATTGACACACTAAGCAAAAGGTCCCAGGTTCAATTCTGTGTTCAGGTTCATTTTTTGGCTAATTCAAATTGATTTAACCTGCTTCAATAATTGGATGGTTTGAGGTGCCACTCCTGTGTTAGATTGGCCTGCTGATAATGTGGAGATCAAGCTTTGAATCCTGGTTGGGTCTACTAGGGGTTGTTTTCCCTAAATGGTTCCCCACTCTCCTTCTGCCCTAATGCGGGTAGATTAGGTCTAAAATGCTTTCTTTCTCATTCCTTTCCCATTAGAATAATTACCATACATGCATATAACCTCAACTGGCAGTAAGATGTGTATTGTTAAAGTTTTTAATATATTTATATTAAACAATAGTAAAATATTTTTGTATATTGTTTTATTAGTATTTCCTTATATTAAAAACAAATATAAAACTGCAAGTCCGTTGTTAAAATTTTCACTGCTCACCATTGACTATAGTATAGTCTTAATATTATAATTTTAATCAAGGGAAATCTTTGTGGGTGGTGGAGAAATTACAAACTCAATAAGTCCGAACTATGGACATAATGATGTTCCAACGACAAGTGGTCAGCTATGATGGCTAGTGAACATAACTATGACAGACCCCAGTTTTAAAATATTACAATTTGTTCATGAGATTTCAGTCTCTTCAAAATATAATTTTTGAAGTCGACACATAATGTTAGTTCCAGTAATGAATGTATGTTGTAGACTCACTCTGACAATCTCTGGAGATATACTGGAGACAATGTGTCCAGAGACTCTGCTCACTCCTGCCAGTGATGCTTGCTCTGAGAGGTACAGCTCGTTGTAGTAGTCGTAGGATCTCTGTATCCATTCACTGGAACAGTTGACCTTAAACATTGACAGTGTTCTACCAACAGAACGAACCAAGTTCTTATTTACATTCCTCTCAGAAATGTATTTTTATAAAAAAAAAAAGTCTAAAAATCTTTTGCAACGGCTTGTGCCCTTCTATAAATTAAAAAATAATAATATAATGTAGTTACAAAACTTTGAGGTTTTTATATTTTTTATCATACTCGTACATATTTAAAGAATGGAATAAATTATACCAAAAAAAAACCCATACTAAAGCAATAAAGAAAATATTTTTTGAACAGTCAGATTTCTTGGTCGAATGAATATCAAGTAGCCTTCCTCCTTACCCTCTACCATAACCATTCAGATCTCAACAACAAAGGATTTCACTGTACCATAGGCATTATTACTTGTGCATCTGGAATTATCCTTATGAACATATTAAAATACTTTATGAATGAGACTGATCCTAACTCTAGGAATAATTTATGTGATATAGCGTACTGCTATTTTATGAGAGCACATTCAGATGATATTTTTAGATTGTTGTTAGCAAAATCAAGTCTACCTATTATTGTTTATAACAAAGGCATACACATTATAAACTCGCTCAGTTATCATTGTTAACAATGTTCAATTTTATATATACAGTGGTGTCATGTCATTACTTTAAAATCAATTAGTATTTGACATCCTAGTTTTATAAATATTGTAGTCTTAAATAGTTTATATTTAATAATTATGAAATTGTAATTATCATTAAAAGTGTGATTGATGGTTATTAGATATTATGATTCTGATACTGGTATTAATGAAATCAAAGAGTAAGGCATGAGGCTAAGATGGACATGTGAAATAACCACGTATGCCAACATAGCAATCTAGTGTTGTACACTCAACGACAAGAAAGAAGACCTTGAGTTGCCAGTGGCTGTGGTTTCAGTGTTAAGCTCAAGTCTGGGGTGAATCATGGCTAGCTCATTGGTATAGCATTAGCACACTAAGGTAAGGGTCTAGAGTTCAATTCCTATGTCCAGGTGTAATTTTTCATATAATTTAAATAATTAAGTTTTAGTTATTTGGTGTTTACTATTATAAGCAACCCTGGGTGTTAAGCATAGGTAAATACATTAAATAAAGTTAGTTTTTAGCTTTTAGTTAACAATAAAAACTATAAGACTTATGAGGTTTCACAAACTTAGTAATATTTTCCGTTGGTCCTGAAAAGCTTGTGCTCGGTCTGAATATTCCGGCGGCACCATCGCTGGTGGTCTCTTCGTTGAACTTGTCAGCGATGATAGTCAGCCTCGCCGTGGGAAACTGTCTCTGCAGCTCCAAGGCTGTATGGAGTCCCACGACTCCTGCTCCCAGGATTCCTATCTGCATGGACCCCATTTGCTATCGCTGTATTCTTGGGGAGTATTTAAATATTTTACTTTACCTTGGGTTCATTTTGCTCATATTACAAGTCTTGGCTCTAGTGTTAGGTGGTTGGTGTTATTGCAAAGTTATTAACAACCATTTTAATTGGAGGAAAATCATGATCAGTCTTTTAATAACTAATAGATAAAAATATCACGGTATATTGACCAAATCTTATTAACGTTTCATTACACTATATAGGATTTTATTGAACATTTACCAATCAAATGTTCCCATTTGTATTTCTTTTTCATGGACTTGTAAAATAGGTTTTTTGGATTTAATTTTCATTAATTGAAATTGCAGTGTACCTGACGAAAGTTGTTTTTAAATCAATTTTCTATAGTGAATACATCTGAATTTGCAACTATATATTTTAGATTGTAAATGTAATACTGAACCCTAATATATGTGAAAGATATAATGTGTAAAAATATATGGCTTCTAATGTAGTTTACCTGTTTTAAATAAATGGTACAGAACTCTGCACCGACTTTCTCGCTCTATAGTGTGAAAATGGAGATATTTACTCAAAACTCGTAATATAATATACACTAGCAAACCCAAGCATAAATTGCACTTTACCTATGAAAAACTTTATTTTTTAGCCCTAGGTTTAAATTTTATAATTTTGTTTTTAAAGAATTAATGTCCTCATTTGTATGTTTGGACCGATAAAAAAGATCAATGTTGTTGGGTCCACAAGGGTCAACACTTCATATAAAAATTTCAACTTCCAGCTAAAATTTTCAACATTTTATTAGGTGTTGCAAATCTTCATTACATTGCATTAGTATTAAATTCCTCATTTATAAATTCTGACCAATAAAAAATGTAAATATTGACTATTGAGTCTAAAACGGATATAGATTGTTGTTGTACAAACATTTCTCCTAAGAGATTTAAGAAAAAACAACATAAACTTTTAGAAACTTACTTATGTTTAATTACTCTATGGCATGAAAGAATTATTGCATTAAAAATTAAGTAGTATCTCTTTACAACTAAAGCTCACAAAACTGTATTAATATGTTTGCCAATATCTCAGAAACAGTTGTATTTATAAAAATATATTTCATATAAAAGTTTTTTATTTTTAATAGTACTACAATTTTGCAATGATAAGTTATTTTATCTCAAATAGTTGCGGAGATACGGAAGTTTCTGCTTCTGTAAAGTACCCTAAAATTCATTTTCATGGTAAAATGAAAATAGCCAGTTTATTTATAATCTTAATCAACACCTAGATACGAATTTTAATCAAAATCTTTAGAATAGATTTTGAGAAAATTGATTTTTTCTCTTTTTCCCCTTTCTTAAACTACTCTTAATTTTAAGTTTAAACAGACACACAGAGATACGTCATTTCAAAGACCACTTTTTAGGGTTCGGGGGGTCTTGATACGTCAACATCTATCAACATTTCAGCTTAGATTTTCTTTTGCAGTCGCAATACTTTTACCTTTTGTGTTCGAAAATTTAAAAAATATATATATTTACGTATAGCTCGAAAGTTATTGGTTTTATAAAAATATGTTTCTTATAAAATATTTGTATTATAAAGAGACCCACATATTTGTAATTATAAGTAATTTCATATTTCAAATAGTTTAGGAGATAATTTACACATCAGACCGGAGCCCTTAAAGTAATTTTGCCGAAATATTGAGAGAAGCCATTTTGTTTGGAATATTTATAAATGTTTATAAATGAAAGTTAATCAAAATCGTTAGAGCCGATTTTGATAAAATCGATTTTTTCTCTTTTTATCCTTAAGTAAAATACCCTCAGTTTTAGGGTTAGATATCCAATTCCAAAAACCCTCAGGGCAACCCTATGAAAACCCTAGATACCAAGTTTTAGCCCGATCGGTAAAGTAGTTTAGGCTCTAGTTGGAGGTACAGACAGACAGACAGAAAGTCAAAAACCACTTTTTTGGATTCGAGGGTTCATGAAACGTCAAGATCCATCAAAATCTCGAGTTCAATTTTTTTGACGATCACAATACTTTCTCTACCTGTAAGATAGCGATAAAGTAATAAGTCATGTATATGAATAGTTGGGTACATTTTTATGGAGATGTGTGTATACTTTTGCAAGTTTAAAAAAGTTATAAAACTTCTTGCACAGAGAAAATTGTATTTCTTTACTCTCCATATGTAAAAAGGTGGGGGGGTTAGTGCGGCATATTAAAACTCAACAAAAGATTTCTTCTAAAGATAATCAGGCATGTAACCACTTAATACTCAACTTAAGGGTTTGCCTACCCTCTATGGTGGTGTGTTTAGCTTTCATCTCAAAATAGATGGCATTGCTAACGTTATACAAATTAGTGAATTCCAGCCATTAGGTTGGCAGCATTACTGGTTTGTTTAAACAATTGGGAATCTGGTTGACCGGTAAGCAGTCAAGGCCGTAAGCAAACTTTTCCTAGGACTGATAGAAATAAGAAGTGTAGTGCCCACCGGTCAGTAAAATGTGCAGGCGACCCAAGTTGGAGTAGCCTTGGGGAGAAAAAAACGTTGAGATACAATCATACAATCAATCAGAAAAATTACCCCAGCCAGCAAGACGCTTCTATCTGACACGTCCGAAATAAGTCAAAAATCGTTCGTGGAATGTAGAGGCCGAAAATGTTGCTGATTACCATAATTTCAGTATGATGTGTGAATGTTTAGAGAGACTATAAAAAGGAGAGAGAGTGAAATTTAACTTCCTTATCCCTCCCATTAGTGTAAATCTTTGGATAATTTGGATGGGTAATAAATCGTTTTTCATAGAAGTTCTCAAAAATAGCAATTTATGTTAGGGGTTGCATGCTCTAAGAAGGCGTCTTTCTTGCATTAGTACAATAGGCTGGTTTGTCGGTGGCGGAGAGGTGGGAGTTCAAATACCTGCTGAGGGTATTTTGGGGATATCTTATTTTATTGTTTCCTTCTCTTCTCCTATGCAAATGTGGATACATTTCCTGTTATTCTACATTTATCACCACTACCCCAATATCGCAATTAATATACATGCATTCAACCCGGATGGGAAGTAAACCGAGGTGATATTTTGCAATATGTATGTTGATCACTTTTATTTCTCATTTAATCTAAGATTTTTTTTTTAACTAACACTAGAGTATAAAAGATCTCAACATAACTCTATTACTGCCCAATTTCGTTGGTTATTTGGTCTTATGAAAAAGGATTAAAAATAAAATAAGTAAACCTTTGGTCTGGATATTATCATTTTGAATCCCAATAGAGTCGAGTTCTCTTAGTCCTAAATCCTAACTAGATGTGAGTACCATTCGGAGTGCTACTATCCCTTAGCTTGTGAAACCTAAAATATAATAATTCATACCAGTATTTTCACGAGCTTTGGTCAGTTGTGTACTCATTTCAAGGGGCAGCCCTTAAATTATGTAAGGATTTGGGGGGAGGTTCAGTATCATTCTACGTTTTCTTACAAGGGGGTGGGGAGTCAGAATTTATCTCACGTAAGGATTTTATCAATGGTTCTGGTGAGACAAATATGTTTAGTTTTCATTTATAGACTAACTCCACTTTAATCACTTTTTCTCACTGTTTTATAAAAATAATTAAAATATACTCTTCATATTTTGTACAATTACATGTTGATTTTTTATTTTCATTTAAATGCTTTATTTAATTTCATTTTATATATAGATCTATAAGAAAGTAGCATAAAATAAATAAAAATATGATTTATTAAAAAATAAGTAAGTACTGTATATTAATTTTAAAAATTTCACTTATATTTCAGTTGCTTATGATATGTTACGCCTAATCTCAAAATTAGAGTTAGTAATTCTTACTTAAAAATAAATACAATCAGACCAGAAACCAGTTGCGCAGTCGCAGTCAAGTGAATAAAGAAATAAACTTGAGTTCCAGGTCGTAAAGAAATCACATGAGCAACAGTTGTTTATGACAGTGTTTTTTTTTTTTTTTTTTTTAGTAACTAGGCTCACCTTTTTTAAAATATCAATCAACCTTTGCAAAGTAATTGAAAAAATTGGTGTGATTTTTATTTGATGTTTCACCTTTTTTGATTAGTGTTATTGCGTTAGCCTACCTTTTTTTTTTTAATAAACCTGAAATGTGTCTAAAATAATTACCATATTCAGAAATATTTTATTATTGTATTATAGCTCGGAAACTGGTAGGGATGAGGAAGGAAGCATTTGATAGGTAATCTATCTGCATTTTCATGTAAGGAGATTGGGAAACAATTTATGAAAAGGCATCCTCAGTTGACCCGACCAGGATTCGAATCCTTATCACTCCATTATCAGCAGGCCAGTTTAACACTCGACCATTGAAGCGGGTATCTGTTATTTAATTCGGTTTTAACAGTTTTCAAACATCTTTAAGATTAACACAATTTTCCAGAAATAAATGTTTTTTTTTTTAATTTTCCATCCTATTGGTGGATATTAAGATATTAACTTTAATAATAACTTTATGGCGTCAGCCCGCAAGCAGGCTATACCGATTGAGAGGCCGCCGTATGTTGACGAAGATAGTGCCAACATTTTCAGATTGTGGGTGTCATGTGGTCAGCACAACGAGCCCTCTGGTTATTAGTATCAGTTTTCTAGACCGGAGCTACTATGTCTTTATTCAAGTAGCTCCTCATTTGTTCTCTCAAGGCTGAGTTTTACTTCGTTCAAGACCCACTGATTCACTGATAGGTTTTGGAACCACTGGGGATAGAACCCGGAACTTCTGCATCTGTAGCCAGGAACTCTGACCACTAGACCGCAGAGGTGGTCAGGTATTAATTACTTACTCACTCTGTGGCATAGGGAACTTGAAGGTTCATTTACTGTAAGGGTTTGAAATATATTTTACTTTATCATCGGTTCCATGTCGTGGTCACGATGGCTAAGGCGCTATGACTGAGTATGTAAATTAATCAGTTCTAGTACCTTTGCTAGTTAAATTCCCTATAATGTTGAAATTACTTAGTACTAGCGTGATACGAACTCAGGGTGGGTACAAGAGATTTTGAACGTTGTCCTTAAATTAGTAATAACCCTCTAATTACCGAAGGCTAGTAAAAATATATATTATATTTGAATAACTCTAGAAGCTCTCTAAACTGTTTTTTATGTCAACATAACGCCATAACTGTCAAAGTCTAGAAAAAACTATAAATATTGAACACCTCTAGAAGCTCCCTGAAGTGTTTTTATGGCAACATAACACCATAACTGCTGTAGGCTAGGCAAAATTTTAAACACTTTTAGAAGCTTTCTGAAGTGGTTCTTATAGTAACACAGCCCCCTAATTTGTATGTATTTGTACCTTAATTTTGATATTGTTTGAACCATAAAGCCATATATACTTTGTTCATAAAAAAAATTGGGAGGGGGTAGAGGGGGAAGGTTCAACCCCCAACTCCCCACCCAACCTGACTATGGCCTTGAGTATCCTACCTATTCACATTTTGTTCATTAGATAATTAGTAATCCAAGTGGGTAGGGCCTACTTATTGTTCGGGATTGATACAGTTCTTCTAAAACGCCCGCACAAATTTCTAGAAAGCAATCACCTTTAACAAGCTAATAAAATAAGTATGTTCACACATTGACTACCAAAAACTTAGCTCCTTAATTTTATGAAAAAAAAGTTAATTCCAAAATCAACGAGAGTGAAATCTTAGACTGTAAAACAAATATAGAAAAGTTTACAAATTACGTTTTGACCATATTTTAAATAACTATTTTTGATATGTGCAGGAATGTTTATTTTTATTTGTTATAATAATGGTTTAAAAATTCAATGTGCAGTTTTTTTTGTTTTGTTTTTTTGCCTACTCTGAATATAACTTAACACTTATTATTAGACCTACAATGTACATTGCTCAAAAATGAGAAAAACAGTCGAAGAACGTAGGCTACAACTGCAGGTTTGTATAATGTTTGACTGCCGCAGGTAAATAAGGGATCAACAAATTTTAAAGCTTTGTATACAGAGAAAACCCGCCTCAGTGGCGTAGTTGGCTAACGCGCTTGTCGTGTTGAGCTCGACTGCTGAGGACGGGGAGATTGAGGTTCGAATCTTGGTCAGGTGAACTGGGGGTGGTTTTTCCTAAATGCTTTTCCACTCTCCCTCCACGCAAATGCGGGTTCACTTCCTCTGATTCAACCTTCCCAGTTCCTAATCCATTAACATAATAATTTCTTATTTCCATTTAAAATGCATTGAAATGGAAACATTTAACAAAGATATTTCAATAACTATTTTTAGCAGACATTTATGGGTAGGCTCAGCCTTGAATCGTCTACCTGCGTAGGTCTTCAGTATGAATTATTTCACTAAATAACACAATTAACTATAGGTGAGTTAAGAATAGAGCTAAGATATTTTATAATTAATAGTATTTTCATAATACCACGTGGTTTTACCCTTTGAGCATTTTGAGCCTTTTTAAATATTGTTATTTACTTTTAAATTTGACTCTGAAGACAATTTTTTGATATGTAATGTGTATGCTCAAATTATTTAAAAGATATTTAGTTTCTATCTAAGTTTTAAAATGGAAGAAGAAGAGCTGATAAACATAATCATGTATTGCTTAGTGTGCCATTATAAATCTGATGTGTCATGTGAAGAGAAACAATTGATTATCATAGTATTACTAAACCATCGGCCATAGATAATACCTACAATAAATGTAATAGGTAAGACAGTTTTAACTGACATTTCAGTCTCCCCTTCTTCGTAATTGTTAGCTACGCCACAGATTGTTACAGACTAATAGACAAAATGAGGAGCTATCCCAGGGGTTCCCAAACTGTGCATCGCGACACCCTGTCCTGGTCCAGCGCGTTGCATCTATAAGGAAAAACTAAAACTTATAATGTATAATGAAATCCAATATGCAAATTTTCAATGCATTTACTCAAACATATTTTAAAGAATGGAATAAATCAAACAAGAAAACACAAAAAATGTTCTTGTTTCCCTGAATATGAGTTCCAAATTCTAATGCTCCTTGAAAATATTGAGTACAGGCGCATCACACAGAATATGTGACATGTGAAGGGTGGCGCGCTCTCAAACCCCTGAGCTAGCCTACACATTTTACATTTTTTAAATATATACTTTTTTTGTGCTGTGACCCTGTCTTACATGTTCGGTGTTTGGGCTATCCACATAATTACATTAATTTGATTGAGATAAGGAAGTTAATGTGTAAAGTAAATGTACTTGCATTTGTGTTCAGGGTGGAGAACCATTAAGGTGAAACCACCCTGAGGACACCCAAACAGTATTTGAACTCCAATCTTCCTGTCATCAGCTCTCCGGTCTATTGCAAGAGTGATGCCTTAGACCATTTGACCACCACATTAGAACAAAGCACTAAGAGCGTAATCTTAACACCCATCCGGGCTATAAGTATATAGTGCTAGTAAGAATAAACAAACAATTGCTGAAAATGTGGCAAATATTTTACAAGATAACAAAAGCAATATACTAATTACCGCTACTAATTAAGTTAATTAGTGATAGTAGTGGTGCAGCAATGATAATAAACTTCTTACACTATATAGTTTTAAAAGAGCCGGATGAGAAAAGACAAGTTTAAAGAAATGTATTAGAATATATATTTATATATACATATTAACTATGCTGTTCCCTTATGGGGTCGGTAAGAAACTGTATATATAGCTCAAAAAACAACTTCTTACTTAATTCATCCTCACTATTTTTTTTTTCCACACTTCTCGATCCTTACATACTCCCTTTGCTTCAACAACATCCATACACCAAGTCTTACATGCTTTTTTATTCTTAAAACTCTTAATCTTTCTCTTTTTCACACATTCATCTACTACATTTAGCCATGTCTTACATGACCTACCCCTTCCTTTTGATCCACACACTCTACCTTCATATATTTGCTTCATTACTTGAGCATCCCAACATACCCAAACTAACTTAAGACACTTATTTCACATTGACCTATTGGATGGCCTTTCAAACCACCCATTCATTACTGACTCTGTCCATAAGAGTTTTGTCCAGACACATTTCTTAGATATCTCATTCCAACCACATTCACCCTCCTCTTGTGTTTCTCCTGACAAACCCACGCTTCATATCCATACAACATTGTTGGTGTTAACACACTTATATAAAACCATCTTTGCCTCTTTTGATACTACTTCATTCTTTGCAGTCATTCTACCAGTCATTAGGGACGTTCACAACCCTAGCACACACATTGAACAACTCACACAATCTAGCAAGTAGTACCATGCCCCCACACTTAAGCATTTCACTTGTGATCACATCTACACCATGCATCCATCTAAAAGGTGGATAAAAACAACATATTGTGGAAAATGTACCTCTAGTGGAGCCAGTTGGGATAAAACCCTGGCCTTTCACCCTAGCAAATTATATATGGGAGGTAAATCAAACAAGTATTGAATATACAATACCACAAATAGGAGCCATTGTAATCTTTAGGTTAGTTCTGATAACACTTGCACCAGAACTTGTCACATTTGTTCTCAAGCATTTATTTCACATTTGAAGTGTTTTATGTTTACTGAATAATAATATTTTAATGCACTCATTATGCTAACAATTCCATATTAAAATAAATGAATTGTGTTCACTTCAACTAAGTTGAAAGACAAACTATTCATTCTTTACTCACAGTGTAACAGTCCTGTTTATTTTGATTTTGGTTTGCTTGTCTCACATGTGAGAGAGATAACTGCAGCACTCAGCTGATATCCTGCTCGGCAGTACCAAGGTCAAACAAACACTCACACACACTAGGCATTCATTATATTATTATAAGTTGATCTCTTCTACTGATTACCAGTTGCTTTTGTGTGTGTGTGTGTGTTTTTTTACAGGACAGCATTTGAAACAATCCAACACCTTAGCTCAGTCAGTATAGTGAATGTCAACTGAGCTAATGGTCCCTGGTTCGAATCCCAGCAAGGCCAAAAATGTATCATTGGTGATACCTTTCACGGTGATTAATTAATGACCGGGACTGGATGTTGTGCCTGTCCTAGTCTTAAGTTATATTATAAGACATACGAAGCTATACCGGTAGTGGAAAATATATTGCTTGAATATAAAACTGAGCCAGGCCACAGGCTGAAAACAGAAATTGATGTAGTATTAGCGTTTGAAACAAGTCTATTATTACTCCACTTTAGGAGTGGTTGCAGTCCCCTTTGGGACCATTCAGCCTGCCAGCGTGATTTGCCCTACTACCGGGAAGATGAGAGCTTGTGGAAGCGTTGCAGGTGACTCGGCCTTTTTTAGAGCCAATAAGGTCACTGGAACAGTCTCCCTAACTACCGGGAAGATGAGAGCTTGTGGAAGCGTTGCAGGTGACTCGGCCTTTTTTAGAGCCAATAAGGTCACTGGAACAGTCTCCCTAACTACCGGGAAGATGAGAGCTTGTGGAAGCGTTGCAGGTGACTCAGCCTTTTTTAGAGCCAATAAGGTCACTGGAACAGTCTCCCTAACTACCGGGAAGATGAGAGCTTGTGGAAGCGTTGCAGGTGACTCGGCCTTTTTTAGAGCCAATAAGGTCACTGGAACAGTCTCCCTAACTACCGGGAAGATGAGAGCTTGTGGAAGCGTTGCAGGTGACTCGGCCTTTTTTAGAGCCAATAAGGTCACTGGAACAGTCTCCCTAACTACCGGGAAGATGAGAGCTTGTGGAAGCGTTGCAGGTGACTCAGCCTTTTTTAGAGCCAATAAGGTCACTGGAACAGTCTCCCTAACTACCGGGAAGATGAGTGCTTGTGGAAGCGTTGCAGGTGACTCGGCCTTTTTTAAAGCCAATAAGGTCACTGGAACAGCCTCCCTAACTACCGGGAAGATAAGAGCATGTGGAAGCGTTGCAGGTGACTCGGCCTTTTTTAGAGCCAATAAGGTCACTGGAACAGTCTCCCTAACTACCGGGAAGATGAGAGCTTGTGGAAGCGTTGCAGGTGACTCGGCCTTTTTAGAGCCAATAAGGTCACTGGAACAGTTTCCCTAACTACCGGGAAGATAAGAGCATGTGGAAGCGTTGCAGGTGACTCGGCCTTTTTTAGAGCCAATAAGGTCACTGGAACAGTCTCCCTAACTACCGGGAAGGTGAGAGCTTGTGGAAGCGTTGCAGGTGACTCGGCCTTTTTTAGAGCCAATAAGGTCACTGGAACAGTCTCCCTAACTACCGGGAAGATGAGAGCATGTGGAAGCGTTGCAGGTGACTCGGCCTTTTTTAAAGCCAATAAGGTCACTGGAACAGCCTCCCTAACTACCGGGAAGATAAGAGCATGTGGAAGCGTTGCAGGTGACTCGGCCTTTTTTAGAGCCAATAAGGTCACTGGAACAGTCTCCCTAACTACCAGGAAGATGAGAGCATGTGGAAGCGTTGCAGGTGACTCGGCCTTTTTTAAAGCCAATAAGGTCACTGGAACAGTTTCCCCTAACTACCGGGAAGATGAGAGCTTGTGGAAGCGTTGCAGGTGACTCAGCCTTTTTAGAGCCAATAAGGTCACTGGAACAGTCTCCCTAACTACCGGGAAGATAAGAGCATGTGGAAGCGTTGCAGGTGACTCGGCCTTTTTTAGAGCCAATAAGGTCACTGGAACAGTCTCCCTAACTACCGGGAAGGTGCGCAAGAAAGTCGTCCAAAAGTAGAAGCTGGTGATTCCTGTGCGGGCGAGACCAGCGAGGCCCCTGCCAACTCTCGGAGGCTAGCGTGAAGCTAGTGGCTGCCAAAAAGAGTTAAATGCCTTTATCAGGTTAGTAGACAATTTGGCTCTTTCTAGGGCCAACAAGGCCTTCCAAATTACCAGGGAGGTGCGCGCAAATAGAAGCCCACAGGATTCAGCCCTTCTCAAGGCCAACCAATCTAGCGCGGGTGAAGCCATTGGTGCCCCTCCAACTACCGAAGGTGAGTATGCCACTGGTGGCCACCACAAAGAGTCACTTGCCCTTTTCGGGGCGAGTGATGATTCGGTTCTTTCTAGGGACACCAGGGAATTCAGTATACCTTTCTCGGGCTTCCACTCGGGGACAAGTGCCGCCAGCAGTGCCGATGCGGGCCAGTCCAGTAGGACCCCATCAACTTTAGGAGGTTTACGTGCCGCTGACAGCCAAAATGTACTGGAGACCTCTTAAGGGTATCCAGACCAGAAACTGGAAAGGAAGCCTAAAGTTTCGGCCAGCACGCTCCATGGAAAACTAACGGCGTCAACAGAAGCCCAGACCAGGAGGAGCCCTTCACTAGTAAAGACCTCAGTAAGCGGCGTTAATGGGTGCGTTACCACAAAGGTCCAAAAGACCCGTGTCAACACCAGCACCCCTTGCCAAGGGGTGTCATGCAGAGAAAAGCACCCGGCTGACTTCTCATCAAATTCAGAAGACCGGATTACATGCTTCCCGCTTGTTGATAGCACGTGCGAGTCCGTAGATATTGGGGGTCTATCTTCAGGATCAAACCTATCATTGACGCGTAACAAGTCGAGCCAGGGTCAGATGAAGGGTCTGGCGGCTACTGGACCGTAAGTAGCCCACCGAAGGAGTAAGGCCAGCAACGCCAAGAGACTACCGGGGGACAACACTAACCATTTATGCAGTACCTCTGTCGGTGGAAAAACGCAGAAAGGTGGCCCAAGTCGGGGTGTACCTTGGTCCAGCTGAAGTGGGAAGTAGTGGAAACATAGTTGTAAAAACGCAATCCATACCCCGACCAGGCCCCAGAGGTTTTGGGCCTGCCCACAAAACCACGGTGGAAGATTCCTCCCATCATCCTGTGTGATGTAGAGGACTACTCCAGGGTGGCGAGGGCCATTCTTACCGAGCTTCAAGAGCCAGTGGAGACCGTAAGGCAAACGGGAGATTGCGTGTGACTCCAGTGTGGTTCGGATGGAACTTATCACAACCTCCAAAAACTTCAGCTTAGACTTGAGGACCGGCACTGATCCTAGGAGCTGGGTAAGGAGCGGCTGGTCAAGGGACTTCTGACCAACACCAAGCCAGATGACGTTAAGGGAGAGCTATAGGAGATGGTATTCCCCGTGAAAACCGTCACCAAGATGCCTTCTCCATGGAAAAAGGACCGAAAGACTGGAGAGAAGCAGAGCTTGCCAATCTTAGTCATATCTATGACTCCCGGGAAGTACACCGCAAGGCTGTATACTCTTAAAGACTTGTGTGGGCTTCGCATATCACTGTAAAAGTACAGGTTGCCCGGTGGCCCGCCAGTCCAAGTTGTAGGTTCTGTGAAGGTAGCCACGAGAGGAGCGAGTATCAGACGGAGAGGCGATTTCACCCAAAGTGTCTGCACTTCTCAGGTTCGCCTCAGCCTGACGATCTTCAAGGCACTACAGGGGGGGGGGGGACATGGTTGGCACGAGCCTCCAAGGTTCACAATGGGATGACAATGGTCAAGGCGAAGGCCAGAAGCCCCAGGGGCACGTTGTGGGATGGAGAGTGACCGTGACTTCTTCTCCAATAACAATTCAACTTGTGAACTTTCACTAGTACGTTGAAAGGGAGAACAACAATCCCCCTACCCCCAAGCCGAGGCTCCCGCCAAAATCACAGTCCCAAAACCAGCCCCTGATCACGCCTAGTAGAGTATCTGCCCAAACTGCCCCTCTTCCTCCCAATTCTCTCAACCCTTCCCCCACTCATATTATTGCAAAACCCATATCATCTCACCCAAAAACCCCTTTCTCCTTTTTGCTCCCCCTCCTCCCTTAAACCCCACCCCATAATGATGCATCCAAACAGAAAAAAAACTATTGAACTGCTCCAAGAAATTCCATGACTGGATCCAAGTTACTTTTCATTGAGTTAGACCTTTTCCCCGGCAAATTGTCTCTTGTTCTCTTTGTTATTATACTTTCTTTATATTACTTGTTTGCCAGGCATGTCCTTGCTTGACCTCTTGGACCCTAACATTTGACTGTATTTTTTACCGCTTAGACGGGTTCCTTAAGTTTGTGCAAAAGAACACGTCCGTGTTCTACTGTATACCTTTCTTTCAAGCTTTGATAAGAGGGATATTTTTGTGAACTCATGATTATTTTAATGTTGTCCTAATTAGGACATCTTTATCCCAAGGGATGATAAATTTACCTTCTGTCACTAACTACTTTCTACCTTGCCTTTTATTGCATCCAGCCTAACCACCTGAGTTATAGAAGGCAGTTTATAACTTTCAGTCTATGCTCGTATTCTAGTTCCTCGTGTTGTAGGTTTTTCCTCTTATTTGACCACATAATCTTGCCAATCTTACCTCGTAAAGCTCTATTAACAAGTGCAATCTCATTTAGACTAGATATAAAACTAATTAAAACATGTTTTCTATATTATATTGTCACTCATTCTATTTTGTTGTACAAGTAGAGAGTACACCTTGACTACCTCTTAAGTGTTTCATTTTTTAATATGTAACATATTGCTTATTAAATAAATTATTGTATGCCATATATTTGTACCATTATTCATAATTTCTAATTTCATATTCATTCATTTCATAATTTTATAAGTTCTACGGGTCGGCCCCACTCTGGTTGTTCGGAGAACAGATCAGATGGTCGAACGGTGCTAAGTACCTGGGACTTACGCAGGACATCAAGCTGACCTGGTGATTACACTGCACAGAAAGACTGAACAAGGTGAAGAAAAGGCTGGGGTAAGCCTATTGCTTAACAGGCGTAGCGCCTTGTCCACAAGGAACGGTTTGATACTGTACAAACAGTTGCTCAGGCTGATCCTTGACAATGCCTGTCTCGTTTGGGGTCACCTGGCGGCACGTATATGAAGATGCAGACATTCCAGAGCGCGTGTCTGAGGATCAATGTAGTAACCCCCTGGTGCGTTCGTAATTTGACTCTGCATCGTGTTCTGGAGATGCCTACCATCAAAACCACTTCCGGAAATTGGCACAATTTTTCCACACGGGCTTTCCGATGCCATCATTCCTCTTATTCAGGGGCTTGGGAATTATGTCATTTACCCTGGAGGGTACCACCGACGTCCCCAAGCTCTGCTCAGATAAGCGAGAAATGCAAAACAGTGGTTTGGGAGGCTCTCACATAGCCCCCCACCCCCATAGCGTAGTGTATCCGCACGTAACTCTAAAAAACCTTATTTGGTTTGCAAATATACTTTCCCCCCCATTAATATTAATAATAATATTCCTTTTCTTTTGTTTCAGAACCTTCGCGAAATGCAACAATCCTTTAGAGTTAATTTCTTAGAAACCACATTGTATGACCAATTGGTCGGAACGTGTTAGAATTTGCCCACGTGCTCCGCTTCAGGGCGCATTAGAGCAGGATATTCTGCGTCTGCGTTTAAGCCGCATTTCACTTATTTCGTCTCATAAGGTAACGACTGCTGTGACTCGGTACTCACACACAAAATCAACCCAGTATTCCTTTACAGACGTGACGACATTACTGTTTCTGGTAGGTTCGGAACGGGCAACAGCCAAATAATAATCAGGAGATGAAAATGCGAGGTGACGTCTTGCCCTCCCCTCTCTCTTAAGTTTACCTAGCTGGTTTAAGCTTCAAGCATTCTGAGCGATCTACAACCTGCTGTTCTACTATGGAGTCCACGGGGAGAAGCGCGTCCGTTGGACAAGGCAAATAAATCGGTGACGAGCGTAGGAAAAGCCACCTTCACCAGTAGGCTTGTGCAGCCCGTCATGGTCGGGGAAGTCAAAGATATCCGCCTTCACTAACCTGAAGACCGATGCTTTAGCGGCTGAAGCCTTTTTGGGGGGCCGACAAGAATGAAAACGATACTTCCCCGGCTACCGGGGAGGTGCATGCGAGCTGTTGTGCGTAAAACCACCAGCGTAGCCTCTCCAACTCCCGGAATACAATACAGTCCTTTCCAGAGTCAACAAGGTTGCCGGCATGACCTCCCAAACGACTGGTGAGGCGCGCAAGTGGCGGCCTAGGGGAGCCGATTTCTCCAACGCAGGCGAAGCCTGTGAGTCCCTTTCCCTACCAGAGGTTGTTGCCAACTTGAGTTTACTCCACTTCTCAGGTTGAAAGACGATACTACTCTTTCCAGCCAACAAGTCTGCTGACGCGAGCTCCTAAAATACCGGGGAGGTGCACGCAAGCAGTGGCCAACAGGAGGATTCTGCCCCTCTCAGGGCCAACAACTTTATTGCCAGTGAATCCAGCAGAGTCCTTCTAACTCTAGGGACTGTGCGTGCCGCTGACGCCTCAAAAGTATTGGAGACATTCTCAAAGGTCTCAAGTCCAGAAACCGGGAAGGCGAAAGCTCCCACCAGCACGATGGGTGGAAACCTAACTGTGCCAATTGAAGTCCTGGCCAGGGGGAACCTACACGTACTTCGCTGGTAGAGACCGTGGTAAGCGTAAATGACGCGTAAGTTATTGCATAGGTCCAAAAGACCTGTGTCAACACCGGCGCCTCCCGCCAAGGGGTGTCGTGCGGAAAGAAGCCCGGCTGACTTCTTGTCAAACTTAGAAAGCCGGTCACACGTTTCCCACGTGTTAAGAACTCGTGTGATTCTGTAAACGTTGAGAAACTATCTTCAGAATCAGACCTCTCGTTGACGAGTGATGAGTCGAGCCAGGGCAAATGAAGGGTTTGATGGCTATTAGACCGTAAGAGCCCGCTAAAAGAGGGAAGGCCGGCAACGCCAAGAGGTTACTGGGGAGAAAATCCAACCTTTAATCGGTGACACTAGCGGTAGTAACAAGACGAAAGGTGACCCAGGCCAGATTGAGCCAGAGTCGGGACAAAGTGGGAAGTAGGCGAAACCTAAGGGTAAAAACGCCAGCCACTCCTGCCCCAACCAGGCCACATTTGTTCTAGGCCTATTCACAAGACCAAGGTGAAGATCCCATCATCCTGTGTGATGTGAAGGACTACCCAAGGTGGCAAGGATCATTCGCTCCAAGCTTCAAGAGCCAGTGGAGGTTGTAAGACAACCTGGAGATCATGCACAACTCCAGTGTGGTTCGGAGAAATCTTACCATAATTTACAAATGATAAATGCTTCGGCCTGATTTAGTGGTCCAGCAATGGTCCTACAAGCTGAGTAAAAAGTGGCTGGCCTAGCTTGTGGTCAAAGGACATTTGACCAACAGCAAGACAGATGACGTCCGGAGAAGCTGGTGGAGATGGGGTTCTCCGTGAAAACCATCACCAATCTGCTCCCCCAATGGAAACGGGACCGGAATACAGAAGAGAGAAAGAGATTGCAAAACTTCATCGTCTCTTTGAATCCCGGGGAGCACACTGCAAGGTTGTACGATCTTACAGTCCTGTGTGGGCTCCACATCTCGTTGGAGAGATACAGGCCACCCATGTCTCTCATTAAGTGCAAAAACTACTACTGGTTTGGTCATATGCGGAATGACTGCCAGGCCAGTCCGAGATGAGTTATGTGAAGGTGACTACGATAGGGGCAGGTGCTCGGAGGAGAGGCGATCTCCCCTCAAATGCCTGCAATACTCAAGAACTCACTACTTGGCCTGGTGGGGCTGTCTGACGTACAAAGTCCTACGGGTGGCAGAGTCGGCACTCACATCCAAGGTTTGCGAAAGGAAAGACAAATGGTCTAAGCAAAGGCTTAGGGATGTTCTGAAACGTAGGGCGATCGTGATTACAGCTTCAATATCAAAACCATTGGCGAACATTTTGCTGATGCGTTGATAGGGAGTACAACACCCCCCTGCTAGGCCAAAGCTCCCACCAAAGCCACATTTCCAGCGCCAGCTCCCACTGGCCCTTCTTCCCCTACACTCTATGACGTGCCTGAGACCACCCCTTTTTCTCCCAATCCTTGCACCCCTTCCTCCACTCCTATTACTTTCACACCCACACGCTTTTAGTTTTCAAACACCTTTCTCCTCTTGCTCCCTTTCCTCTCTTAAAGCCCACGTCATAGAATGATGCAGCCAAGCTCACAAATTGTACTGAGCTGCTCAAAGTGATGCCAGGATGGAATCCTAGGGACTTTTCATCAAGTCTCTTGAGGAAGCTCCAGGTTTTCTGAGGAGCAACCGTGACCACCTGGCCATAGAACAAATCATTTACTACCTGGTCTCCCATGGTAGCACATCCAAATAGAGGATCACCAGAGTTGAAAGAGTTCACTGTCGCACTCTGAAACAGATTATAGCGATAAGGCCCACTGGGACCAGGTTAGTGGTGGAAACTGAGACGGAAGATTATGTGAAAAAATCATAGGTAACAAGGAGTTAGCTAAGACAATGACATTTGAGGAACCTAAGAAGAGGAGACCGCTATTGACAATTTTTGACGGGAGAGAAGCTGAGTGACATGAACTATGAGCAGAATCTGAGGGGAAAACTGATAAAGGAGGAATTTGTGGATGGTTTCAAGCCCAAATTCAAGACAGGACCAAGGGACAGACACAAAGTTAATCATGTGGTGGAGGTATCCCCAAGAGTAAGAAACTTGCTTCTTAGTTTTAGGGTCTACATATCGTTCAGCGTGGTGTCCGTAAAGGACTACATCGTGGTGACGAGGTGTTATAAATGCAGAGACCTGGGGCATGTCATAGCGCACTGCCCAAGAAAAGAGGAGCTATGTGGGAAATGTGGAAAAGACACAAATACAAGGACTGCAAGAGCTGCGTGACAAGGAAGAGGTCTAAAAATGCAAAAAGCCGAGGTAATGTCTGACGCACCAAATGATGATGAGGCAGATAGAGAGAACTGATTGTTGAGACTAAACTGCCAATATAAATTGTGGACTTACTAAAACTGATGTTGACGAAAATGGACGGGACTAGGACATGTCCAAAACCTGAAAGGACGAGGATAAATACTAAAAAACTCCCTGTCCAAACGTGCTAGAAATCAAAGGAAGGCTGCAGCTTATAGGGAAAAAATTGCCGTGATTAATGTACCCATGCACAAGCAAGTTTGTTCGGGTCAGGAAATGATTGGAGCGCAGGAAAGAAACACAGAGCAAAGACCGTCAAAAGAGATAGTACTGAGCTCTAAGCTCAGCGGAGAGGAGGAAGATGACATGGAGCTGGGCAAGGGAAAAGGAAGGTGCAAGGAGTTCTGGAAAAACCTGTAGACGTGTGAAATCCCGATGCCGACGGTGGATATAGGGGAAATGATTGATAGGGGAGAAATGAGTGTCGAGGATGCCAAGAATCATATACTATCAGTGCGTATGCTAGTCCACGGAAGGACGTACAAGTTCATGGCAGCACTAATAGGGTTCCTGGCCACTGATGGACCCGCTGAGATGAGACCCTTCTACAGGAACATCTCGGTCGAGAAGTTAGTTAGGAGGCTTCTCAGCCAAAGATGTAGGTAATGCTATGGAGGGAACGAGACCTAATGTATGCGCACTGGCTACAAGTCATGCGGGTACAGTGGGGTGGCTGCGGGAAGAGATAATAGCATGGCGTGCCTGCGTGACTATGAAATAGGGGCGTCGGGGCTGATTGGGGTTTCCTCGACCACATGTTTTATAATCAAGAGCGATAGGGGAAACATGGTTCACCCTGTAAGGGAGGGGGTAGTAGGCGGTGGGTCAATCATTGGCTTGGTGGGCCCAAATCTGAGACATGTTGGGCGAGGCGATAGACTCTACGTGAGCCCGATCCGGTGATGAAGTTCATCAGGTAATATTTCCAAGAAGGTGGAGAGGTTCATGAGGTTATGATTGAGTCAAGATATGGAGCGGAGATCTTCAAATCGATACGTAGTAAGACTGGGGCACGAAAGAGGTAGGAGTATTATGTTCGCTACTCCTGAATCGTTGGACAGGATTCAACTAAAATCAATAACCTGCCAACGGAGGATCTCATAGAACAAGTGTTCAACAGAAGAGAAGAAGAGTTCAGCTTGGAGAGCATGTAACAGCAATTTGTGGCAGCCCACGGTCGCAAAACCTTTAATCCTAGTGTGGCGTGGTCGGCATGCTACGCACTCACACATAATCCATATTGGTTAGGAGTATACTTAAAATAGGCCAAATCAATGCGATGAGGAGTGGGACCGTGCTGCATGAGATTCGTAGGCTGGTGGAGGAAATTAAGCTCGATGCCGTATGTATACAAGAGCCCTACACCTTAAGAGGAAAAGTTACGCACATGCCGGTGGTTACTATAATAGTCAGAAGAGGAGAAATGCCAATGAGTGCATTGTTATATTCAACAGGGACATCACCGTGACTAAAATAACACAGCTAAGTAACCAATGGCTAACATGTGTGGTGCTGGGAACTGTCGCCGGCAGGGTTGTGATGTCAAACCTGTACTTTCAGTTTAGGCATTCGAATGAACCGTACTTGGACCAGATGAAAGTACTGTGTAGGATGTACGCTGGCGATCTACTCATAATTACTGCCGGTGCCAAAGCCAAGTCTCCTGTGTGGCATGGTCGGGTGGTGATCCGAGGGGACAAAAGAAATGATGCATGAAGACCACGCAGGAGAGGGCGAATCCTTGAAGAATTAATCTATGGGCACGGACTGGAAGTTGTAAACCAGCCGGGAAATCCCCTCTACGTATAAGGGGGGGGGGTCTACGAACATCGATGTCACATTATACAACCCCGGTTATGCGGCCATGGTTGAAGGAATAAAAAAGGAAAAGCTGGGAGAGATACGCAAAGGAGGAGCTCCAGCAAGGACCTTGGGAAATCCCATTCAAGAAAGCGGCTGGAAAAATCAGACCACCAGCAATGCTATCTACGTTGAATAGAGAGGATGGCAGCACCACGATGAACTGGGTGGAATCCGCGGAGTTACTGATGTTCCCACATGACGACTAAGAAGCATACACGGAAGAACAGAGGGTGTTAAGAAGTGGCATGACTCAGGATATGTATGCCAATGAGGAACCGGTGGAATTGGTCAGTCAGGACGAGGTGATCGGGACCATTGCTCAGATAGGGACGAAGAAAGCCCCTGGGCCAGACGGGATGATGGTCAAGGTGTTACAAAAGACGGCAGACATAATAGCCTCTTACCTTGCAGGCCTGCAGAATCCTGAACATCTAGAAGCAGAGCGAGGTAATCGTACTGAGCAAGGGGGAGGACAAGGATCCATTTCTTCCAAAGTCATATAGATCCATCTGCCTTCTAAACACGAGTGGGAAAATACAGTAACAAATACTGTGTACTAAGGTACAGGACAGGAATGGGCATGCATAAACAGCATTATGGCTTTCGAAGGGGTAAATCAACAGAGGATGCCATCTGTATAGCAATGGAATTGATAGACTCGACTGCCGACAGCGTGGTGGGGATATTCTTAGACATCTCGAGGGCGCTTGACAACCTATGATGGCCAGCGTTGTTCGACCGGTTAAGAGAACTGCAGTGTCCAGGACAATTGTACAGAAGCTTGAAGGACTGCCGGAATAGGTATGCCACCTTGATGTGTTCGAGTACCAGCGTGCAGAAAAGACTGACTAAGGGATGCCCCCAAGGATCAGTCTGCGGTCCGATATTCTGGGATGTGGGACTAGAGCCAGGGCTGCAGATGCTAGAGGAGATCCCTGAAATACATGGAATAATAGCCTTCGCGGACGACCTTATAATAGTGGTATAAGGTAACTCAAGGAAGAGCCTGGAGGAAATATGAAATCGGGAGCTAGATCATCTGGGAAGGTGGTGCAAAAGTGTCAAACTAAAGATTGCACCAGCGAAGACGACAGTTATGCTATTCAGGGGGAGATTGGTGCGGAATCCTGCAATAAAGGTCAAGGGTAAGAACTTGAGAAGGAGCCAACGGTCAGATACCTGGCAGTCACTCTCAATGAGAATAGGAACTTCACGGCGCATATAGAGGAAGTGATGGGGAGAGCACAGCGAGTTATGAATAAGATTATAATCATTGGACATAGGATGTTCCACCTGCCCATGAAGATAATAAAGATATATCACCACAGGATCCTTCTTTCTACTGTTGGCTATGGAGCATGTGTCTGGGCCCACAGACTAAACAACGTCGTGCCAGCTAGAGCTATCCAGAATATACAGAGAACGTCCTTCTGAGACTTGCGGGAACCCACCGAACAGTGGCGATAGATGCACTGTGTGTTGCCATAGGTGTGTGGGCGTTGGACCTTCTGGTTAAGAAGAAAGCAATTGGGTACTGGGAAAGGAAGAATAACTGGAAGAAAGTTAGGATACTCACCTCACCTGAAGTGTAAACATCCGAAGACGCAGAGATTTCTCAGTTGAGGGAATGGCAGAGACGCTGGGAGGACAGTGAAACTGGTATAAAGGCTTATCAACTCTTTCCCAATGTGGTTGAAAGGATTGATAATGTACATCTGGGTTTGGTCCATTAAATCACGGGGAAGGGGCCAAACCCATTATTCTTAAGGAAGATGGGATTGGTTGAATCTGATCTGTGTGAATGCGATGAGGTTGGTACCCCAGAACACGTTGTGTTGGAATATGCCCGTACTCTTGAGATAAGAAGACCGAACCAGCAGGAAGTGCAGGGGAGACTGGTGGGGGTATCTGGAGAGATCCTACCTATTGGAGGTTCCTAGACAAGCAGGCGACGGAAGCTTCAAAAAGGGCTAAGGTGGAATACATAGGAGAACTGCGAGAGAGACTAAGACTGGGACAAAGATTAAACAGGCAGAGGGCCAGAGACGGAAGGGGAGGAGAGACTAGTGACAGTTACGAGGACAGTGACAGTGACGAAGACGGAGACGATGACGAGAACTATGACAGGAACGAGGACAAACATACGGGAAGTGGGACTAAAACGGACGCGGGTGCGGTCTCAGTAGGGGGCGAATAGTGAAAGGAGAAGTTTGCTTTTGCGGAAATAATGATATACATACAAACTTTCATGATGAACAAGGAGAGATGCCGGGAAGTGGCAAACACATAGCTTTGTAGGACTGGCATACCAGTTCAGCTGATGGATCCGAAGGATTACTGAGGTAACCCCGACCATCCGAAGAATCATCATTCCAGCCGAACAGTGAGGAAAGTTGAGTAAAGAAATAGGACGCAGGGGGAACCCTGTGACTGCAGATCCCTCTTCTTGGAAACAAGAAGAGTAGGATCAGGTCTCTTAAGGGCCCTCTGCGTCAAGATGGATAGGTGGCTGTTCAGCAGCCCCCTTGTACCATCTGGGCATCGATGTTCCCGTAGTGTATGAATTTGTTTAGATTAGTTAGCTGTAAGATTATGATAAGACTAGGATAGGATAGGGAAGGGAGGGTAATAGGATGGGTAGGTTAGGAGAAACAATTTCAGGGTATGTAGAAAGGATGTGGTTTGTGCTTAAGAGTAGACGGAGCACCAACTCCGATAGGGCGCCTCCCCAAGTGGCGGATAGGGGATGCTCGCCGCAGCTGGGTACATCGTCAGGCTCTGATGAGAAACCATGTCTGATGTGGTAACCAGCGGAGGAGGGTACCGGGGAAGTAATACACCCGGGCGAACCAACTGGAATGAGACTGAAATTGAATCTCGAGTATGTACTTTAGGTGTCGAGGCCGTTTAGACAAAAGAAAATTTGGAAATTGTATAGTAGTAGAAAACACTTTGGTAATGTGTAAATACGGCCTGGATTTAAAATTGTAAGATGACAGGCCAAAATAGATAATAAACAATATAAATAAAACTCTAAAACAGTTACGGCAATGTGCAATTCTAGAGAGGTGGCAACACCAGAGCATGTGGTCCTTAAATGTCCAGAAACAACACAAAGGGAGATTAAAGGACTTATGGTGGGAAATATCCTGAGGGATACGGAAAAGTGGAAGTACCTCGATACAAACGCGACAGTAATAACGACTTAAAAAAACACATACTATATAATTAGGTTGAAAGAGGAAGGAAATTAAAGGTGAAGACGACAAAACATGATGATGGAGACAGAGCAGGGGACAGTAACAAAAAGCGACTCATAAGACGAAACATTACCAAACTGGGCAAGGTGGATGAGAAATTAGACAAATAAAGGGGATTAACACTGGACCGAAACAGACAAACGATTTGGTTTATTCTGAAACCTGCTGTGGCAGCTGGACCTAGATGCTCGGTATTGTGGGAAAATACTGGATGAGCCGGTAAACGGAATCCTGGCAGGGGTAACTAGCAAATAGAAGAATGCATCAAGGAGGGATTCCTGCCGTCGAGGGCTTGCATCGCTTGGCAACAGGTGACCACAAGAGGTACCGGTTCAGGCTTTCCTTGGTCAAATGGCAGAGTAAGATGCCTGCGGTTGCAGACATCCACTACTGCCATGAAAACGACAGAACTATCACGTCCAAGACAAGGTGAACAACAACAGATGTAAATGCAGTTGACTGCATAGGTATTAAAATTAGGAAAATAGATTGTTTAGGATAAATATAGGACGGGGGTAAAGTAGACAGTAATAGAATATTAGTTTTAAGTGTAAATTAGGTGTAATTAGATTTAAGTATACTAAGTCTAGGATCTTAACCGGGTTGATATTATGTAAATTAAAAGCATAAATCAAAAATAAAGAATACTGTATAGTATTGTAAATTGAAACCAATTTCGGAATAAATTGTTAGAAGGTGAGTTTTTACCAAGCCGCAATAAAAAAACACTCTAAAACGCAAATGGAGTCACAAGTAAAAAGGTTTAACTCAACAGTTTTTTGGCTAAGCATTGTAATGCTGTTGGGAGAAACCAGTAAGGGGAAAATGAGTATACTGCAACACACCCATTAATCTTGATTTTAATGGATCCTGAGATGACATGTGGGATGGGGGATGGTGGGGGAGGAATGGTGAGGGTTGGAGCCCTCGATGTGAGGTGCGCAACACAGGTATTAATCTTGATTTTTATGGATTCTGAGATGACAGGATAGGTATGTTTATGTGGGATGGGGTGATGGGAAGACTTAAAAAAATTTTTTTTGGTGCGGGGTTCTGTGACTCATTAGCATAATAATGGATGTAGAGAGGGTTGATGTGTGTAGGTTGGTGGATGGAGGACTTGGGTGCAGGGTGGAGGGGGAGGGGGGTAAAAATATTTTTTTGGTTGAGAATACGAGGACACATCGGAGGAGGGTGGGTGGGAGGGTGGGGCAGAGGACACGACTGGGATGCTGGGGTTTTGTTATCCTGCAAATGCGGGTTCATCTCTCGCAGCAGACTCGGGATGGCTGAGAGGGGTCGGGGGAGACTATAAATATTATCCTGCAAATGCGGGTTCTAATTAAACCTTCCCAATTCCTACGTGGGAGGACAGCCGAACCCTGATGGTCAAGGATATGACAAGTATTATTCACCTCTAAATAAATAGTACAGTTTTTTTTTAAACCTAGTATATTCTTAATATTACATTGATACATATATATATTCAGTACAAAATTCGGGTTATCTCTCGCACCAGACTCGGGATGGCTGAGGGGGGTCGGAGGAGACTATAAATATTATCCTGCAAATGCGGGTTCACTTCCTCTAATTAAACCTTCCCAATTCCTACGTGGGAGGACAGCCGAACCCCGATGGTCAAGGATATGACAAGTATTATTCACCTCTAAATAAATAGTACAGTTTTTTCTATAAATATTATCCTGCAAATGCGGGTTCACTTCCTCTAATTAAACCTTCCCAATTCCTACGTGGGAGGACAGCCGAACCCTGATGGTCAAGGATATGACAAGTATTATTCGCCTCTAAATAAATAGTACAGTTTTTTTAAACCTAGTATATTCTTAATATCTTTCTCTCTCTCAAACCCTGATGGTCAGGCTACAGTTCCATAGGTCCCAGGTTCAATCCTCATAGGAAACAGCCTAATGGAACAGGATACAGATCTAGAGGTTCCCGGGTTTCCCGTCCATCAATGACTCACGGTCATTCATCATGGGCACGGGGCGAATCCTGGATAACTCAACGGTAAGAGTATGAGCTTAGTCCTGACAGAGGGTTCTTCTTCATTGCGAGCAGTTTAACGGTGGAGGTCTGGCATTCCTCGGTGAGGGAATGGTTTGTGGCGGGACCGAGGATTGAACCCCGACCGTCAGCATGGAAATCTGACGCCTTACACCTAGACCATCAGCTCACTCCGGTAGCGCGTATGATGATGGTATTAGTTAATAATCTTTTAAAATCTTTAAAAAAGATTTGTTTACATCATTAACTGTCAATACAAGGTTCGAACCAACTTAACACTTAAGATTTAAATCAATTAGAACTTTCATCTACGATATCTAAACATCACTAGACTGTTATTTATCATCGTGTTCGTCAAAGTTTAAAGGTGGTTGCTTAGAGTTCAGTCATTTATTATCTTAAAAAAACAACCCAGGCAAAGTTCAGTCATTTATTAGCTTAGTACAGTAAAGTTCATCCATAAACATACAGCCCATTAATTACATTGGCTAAATTGCTTAGTTAGTGACTGGATTACTAATATATTTTTTCAGAATTAAACATAGAACTATATCAAACTAAGCAAAGTTCAGTCATTTATTAGCTTAGTACAGCAAAGTTCAGCCATAAACATACAGTGCATTAATTACATTGGCTAAATTGCTTAGTTAGTGACTGGATTACTAATATATTTTTTCAGAATTAAACATAGAACTATATCAAGTCCCTCTTCATTCATCCCGACAACCAGTAGCTTTTTTTTACATCAGAGCGGTTCATATTTGAATACCAATCAATTGTGCAATTTTTTTAATTATCTTTAAATGAAGCTGAATTATTATGTGACTTAATCACCTTTAAACGAGACTGGATTATGACAGAGCTAACAATATTTTTTTTTCTAAAACACAGACAAAGTTCTATCATTTATTGGCTTAGTACGTCAAAGTTCGATCATTAATTACCTTAAAAAACATACAGTCCATTAATTACATTAGCCAAAGTTCAAACGGTCTTAATCGCCTTTTCATTAATCCTTTTACAAGATTCATACATTTAAAAGTTAATTACATTACGAAGTTCAACCATTAATTACCTTAAAAATTCATCTGAATATTGAATTAAGCAAAGTTCAAACAATCTTCCTTAAAAAACAAAGTTTGACCATTAATTGCCTTAAAAAACAAACAGTTACTTCATTTGAATATTGAATTAGCCAAAGTTCAAATAACCTTAATTACCATTAAATGAAATACCTTTAAATGAGGATGTAACAAGGAGATTGGTTAAATACACTCTCTTCTACTCCTCACCTAGTAGAATCGTAAAAGTTCTGCATTTGTAGATTTAAACCATTCCTAAATCAGTTACTTATTTGAATATTGAATTAGCCAAAGTTCAAAAAATCTTAATCACCTTTAAAGGAGACTGGATTATGACGGAGCTAACAATATTTTTTTCTAAAACACAGGCAAAGTTCTATCATTTATTGGCTTAGTACGTCAAAGTTCGATCATTAATTACCTTAAAAAACATACAGTCCATTAATTACATTAGCCAAAGTTCAAACGGTCTTAATCGCCTTTTCATTAATTCTTTTACAAGATTCATACATTTAAAAAGTTAATTACATTACGAAGTTCAACCATTAATTACCTTAAAAAAATTCATCTGAATATTGAATTAAGCAAAGTTCAAACAATCTTCCTTAAAAACAAAGTTTGACCATTAATTGCCTTAAAAAAAAACAGTTACTTCATTTGAATATTGAATTAGCCAAAGTTCAAATAACCTTAATTACCATTAAATGAATTACTTTAAATGAGGATGTAACAAGGAGATTGGTTAAATACACTCTCTTCAACTCCTCACCTAGTAGAATCATAAAAGTTCTGCATGTGTAGATTTAAACCATTCCTAAATCAGTTACTTCATTTGAATATTGAATTAGCCAAAGTTCAAAAAATCTTAATCACCTTTAAATGAGACTGGATTATGACGGAGCTAACAATATTTTTCTAAAACACAGCAAAGTTCTATCATTTATTGGCTTAGTCAAGTCACAAGTTCGAATTCATTTAATTATCCTATAAAAAACATACAGTTCTATTAATTACATTAGCCAAAGTTCGAAAGATCTTAATCAATCACCTTTTCATTAATTCTTTTACAAGATTCATACATTTAAAAAGTTAATTACATTACGAAGTTCAAGCATTAATTACCTTAAAAAATTCATCTGAATATTGAATTAAGCAAAGTTCAAACAATCTTCCTTAAAAACAAAGTTCACCATTAATTGCCTTAAAACACAAACAGTTACTTCATTTGAATATTGAATTAGCCAAAGTTCAAATAACCTTAATTACCATTAAATGAATTATCTTTAAATGAGGATGTAACAAGGAGGTTGGTTAAATACACTCTCTTCAACGCCTCACCTAGTAGAATCGTAAAAGTTCTGCATGTGTAGATTTAAACCATTCCTAAATCAGTTACTTCATTTGAATATTGAATTAACTAATGTTCGAACAATGTTTAAATGAGGCAGGATTATGAAGTTACAAGATTTATACTTTTAAAAGTTAATTACATTACGAAGTTCAACATTAATTACCTTAAAAATCCATCTGAATATTGAATTAAGCAAAGTTCAAACAATCTTCCTTAAAAAACAAAGTTTGACCATTAATTGCCTTAAAAACAAACAGTTACTTCATTTGAATATTGAATTAGCCAAAGTTCAAATAACCTTAATTACCATTAAATGAATTACCTTTAAATGAGGATGTAACAAGGAGATTGGTTAAATACACTCTCTTCCAACTCCTCACCTAGTAGAATCGTAAAAGTTCTGCATGTGTAGATTTAAACCAATCCTAAATCAGTTACTTCATTTGAATATTGAATTAGCCAAAGTTCAAAAAATCTTAATCACCTTTAAATGAGACTGGATTATGACGGAGCTAACAATATTTTTTCTAAAACACAGGCAAAGTTCTATCATTTATTGCTTAGTACGTCAAAGTTCGATCATTAATTACCTTAAAAAACATACAGTCCATTAATTACATTAGCCAAAGTTCAAACGGTCTTAATCGCCTTTTCATTAATTCTTTTACAAGATTCATACATTTAAAAAGTTAATTACATTACGAAGTTCAACCATTAATTACCTTAAAAAAATTCATCTGAATATTGAATTAAGCAAAGTTCAAACAATCTTCCTTAAAAACAAAGTTTGACATTAATTGCCTTAAAAAACAAACAGTTACTTAATTTGAATATTGAATTAGCCAAAAGTTCAAATAACCTTAATTACCATTAAATGAATTACCTTTAAATGAGGATGTAACAAGGAGATTGGTTAAATACACTCTCTTCAACTCCTCACCTAGTAGAATCGTAAAAGTTCTGCATGTATAGATTTAAACCGATCCTAAATCAGTTACTTCATTTGAATATTGGAATTAGCCAAAGTTCAAAAAATCTTAATCACCTTTAAATGAGACTGGGTTATGACGGAGCTAACAATATTTTTCTAAAAACACAGGCAAAGTTCTATCATTTATTGACTTAGTACGTCAAAGTTCGATCATTAATTACCTTAAAAAACATACAGTTCTTTAATTACATTAGCCAAAGTTCAAACGATCTTAATCACCTTTTCATTAATTCTTTTACAAGATTCATACATTTAAAAAGTTAATTACATTACGAAGTTCAAGCATTAATTACCTTAAAAAAATTCATCTGAATATTGTATTAAGCAAAGTTCAAACAATCTTCCTTAAAAACAAAGTTCGACCATTAATTGCCTTAAAAAACAAACAGTTACTTCATTTGAATATTGAATTAGCCAAAGTTCAAATAACCTTAATTACCATTAAATGAATTATCTTTAAATGAGGATATAACAAGGAGGTTGGTTAAATACACTCTCTTCAACGCCTCACCTAGTAGAATCGTAAAAGTTCTGCATGTGTAGATTTAAACCATTCCTAAATCAGTTACTTCATTTGAATATTGAATTAACTAATGTTCGAACAATGTTTAAATGAGGCAGGATTATGAAGTTACAAGATTCATACTTTTAAAAGTTAATTACATTACGAAGTTCAACCATTAATTACCTTAAAAATCCATCTGAATATTGAATTAAGCAAAGTTCAAACAATCTTCCTTAAAAAACAAAGTTTGACCATTAATTGCCTTAAAAACAAACAGTTACTTCATTTGAATATTGAATTAGCCAAAGTTCAAATAACCTTAATTACCATTAAATGAATTACCTTTAAATGAGGATGTAACAAGTAGATTGGTTAAATACACTCTCTTCAACTCCTCACCTAGTAGAATCGTAAAAGTTCTGCATGTGTAGATTTAAACCAATCCTAAATCAGTTACTTCATTTGAATATTGAATTAGCCAAAGTTCAAAAAATCTTAATCACCTTTAAATGAGACTGGATTATGACGGAGCTAACAATATTTTTTCTAAAACACAGGCAAAGTTCTATCATTTATTGGCTTAGTATGTCAAAGTTCGATCATTAATTACCTTAAAAAACATACAGTTCATTAATTACATTAGCCAAAGTTCAAACGGTCTTAATCGCCTTTTCATTAATTCTTTTACAAGATTCATACATTTAAAAAGTTAATTACATTACGAAGTTCAACCATTAATTACCTTAAAAAAATTCATCTGAATATTGAATTAAGCAAAGTTCAAACAATCTTCCTTAAAAACAAAGTTTGACCATTAATTGCCTTAAAAAACAAACAGTTACTTCATTTGAATATTGAATTAGCCAAAGTTCAAATAACCTTAATTACCATTAAATGAATTATCTTTAAATGAGGATGTAACAAGGAGATTGGTTAAATACACTCTCTTCAACTCCTCACCTAGTAGAATCGTAAAAGTTCTGCATGTGTAGATTTAAACCATTCCTAAATCAGTTACTTCATTTGAATATTGAATTAGCCAAAGTTCAAAAAATCTTAATCACCTTTAAATGAGACTGGATTATGACGGAGCTAACAATATTTTTCTAAAACACAGTCAAAGTTCTATCATTTATTGGCTTAGTACGTCAAAGTTCGATCATTAATTACATTAGCCAAAGTTCAAACGATCTTAATCACCTTTTCCGGAGCTAACAAATTTTTCTAAAACACAGGCAAAGTTCTATCATTTATTGGCTTAGTACGTCAAAGTTCGATCATTAATTACCTTAAAAAACATACAGTCCATTAATTACATTAGCCAAAGTTCAAACGATCTTAATCACCTTTTCATTAATTCTTTTACAAGATTCATACATTTAAAAAGTTAATTACATTACGAAGTTCAAGCATTAATTACCTTAAAAAATTCATCTGAATATTGAATTAAGCAAAGTTCAAACAATCTTCCTTAAAACACAAGTTCAACCATTAATTGCCTTAAAAAACAAACAGTTACTTCATTTGAATATTGAATTAGCCAAAGTTCAAATAACCTTAATTACCATTAAATGAATTATCTTTAAATGAGGATGTAACAAGGAGGTTGGTTAAATACACTCTCTTCAACGCCTCACCTAGTAGAATCGTAAAAGTTCTGCATGTGTAGATTTAAACCATTCCTAAATCAGTTACTTCATTTGAATATTGAATTAACTAATGTTCGAACAATGTTTAAATGAGGCAGGATTATGAAGTTACAAGATTCATACTTTTAAAAGTTAATTACATTACGAAGTTCAACCTTTAATTACCTTAAAAATCCATCTGAATATTGAATTAAGCAAAGTTCAAACAATCTTCCTTAAAAAACAAAGTTGTCCATTAATTACCTTAAAAACAAACAGTTACTTCATTTGAATATTGAATTAGCCAAAGTTCAAATAACCTTAATTACCATTAATGGAATTACCTTTAAATGAGGATGTAACAAGTAGATTGGTTAAATACACTCTCTTCAACTCCTCACCTAGTAGAATCGTAGAAGTTCTGCATGTGTAGATTTAAACCAATCCTAAATCAGTTACTTCATTTGAATATTGAATTAGCCAAAGTTCAAAAAATCTTAATCACCTTTAAATGAAACTGGATTATGACGGAGCTAACAATATTTTTTCTAAAACACACAGGCAAAGTTCTATCATTTATTGGCTTAGTACGTCAAAGTTCGATCATTAATTACCTTAAAAACATACAGTCCATTAATTACATTAGCCAAAATTCAAACGGTCTAAATCGCCTTTTCATTAATTCATTTACAAGATTCATATATTTAAAAAGTTAATTACATTACGAAGTTCAACCATTAATTACCTTAAAAAAAATTCATCTGAATATTGAATTAAGCAAAGTTCAAACAATCTTCCTTAAAAAAAAAGTTTGACCATTAATAGCCTTAAAAAACAAACAGTTACTTCATTTGAATATTGAATTAGCCAAAGTTCAGATAACCTTAATTACCATTAAATGTATTACCTTTAAATGAGGATGTAACAAGGAGATTGGTTAAATACACTCTCTTCAACTCCTCACCTAGTAGAATCGTAGAAGTTCTGCATGTGTAGATTTAAACCATTCCTAAATCAGTTACTTCATTTGAATATTGAATTAGCCAAAGTTCAAAAAATCTTAATCACCTTTAAATGAGACTGGATTATGACGGAGCTAACAATATTTTTCTAAAACACAGTCAAAGTTCTATCATTTATTGGCTTAGTACGTCAAAGTTCGATCATTAATTACATTAGCCAAAGTTCAAACGATCTTAATCACCTTTTCATTATTTCTTTTACAAGATTCATACATTTAAAAAGTTAATTACATTACGAAGTTCAACCATTAATTACCTTAAAAAATTCATCTGAATATTGAATTAAGCAAAGTTCAAACAATCTTCCTTAAAAACAAAGTTCGAGCATTAATTGCCTTAAAAAACAAACAGTTACTTCATTTGAATATTGAATTAGCCAGAGTTCAAATAACCTTAATTACCATTAAATGAATTATCTTTAAATGAGGATGTAACAAGGAGGTTGGTTAAATTCACTCTCTTCAACGCCTCACCTAGTAGAATCGTAAAAGTTTTGCATGTGTAGATTTAAACCATTCCTAAATCAGTTACTTCATTTGAATATTGAATTAACTAATGTTCGAACAATGTTTAAATGAGGCAGGATTAAGAAGAAGTTAACAATATTGGATTAGCCAAATTAATTACCTTTTCATTAATTCTTTTACAAGATTCATACATTTAAAGTGTTAATTACATTACCTTGGCTAAATTGCTTAGTTAGTGACTGGATTACTAATATATTTTTTCAGAATTAAACATAGATCTATATCAAACTAAGCAAAGTTCACTCATTTATTAGCTTAGTACAGCAAAGTTCAACCATAAACATACAGTGCATTAATTACATTGGCTAAATTGCTTAGTTAGTGACTGGATTACTAATATATTTTTTCAGAATTAAACATAGAACTATATCAAGTCCCTCTACATTCATCC
>JBCFYV010003508.1:10292765-10308647 GCA_039000515.1 Timema cristinae | reverse complement strand
TTTAATTTTGAACCTGTTGATTTTCGCGGGTTTTTTTGCGTCGTTTTGGAAGAAATGTATCGAATCCCAAAAAAAAGTCCCCGGTGATTCCCTTTTTTTTTATAATTAAAAATTTAATTGTGCCCTTTTTTGTTTTTTTCGAACAAAATCCAATGGATTGTAAAAAAAACTTTTTGGAGGGTTGGGAAGTATTTTACAAAATTTATTTTATACCCTTTGTAAATAAAAAGTTTTTTTTAGAAAAGGGCCCGGGCCCCAAAAAAAAAATAAAAAGATAAAATTGGGATTATTTAACTTCTTGTAGAAAAGGGGAAAGTTTTTTTAATGGTTTTGCATTTTAAACTGGCCCCTTAGGCTATCTGTATCTACAAATTTTAAAGTACAATGGAGGGAGCAGTTTTTACTATTTTTTTTATGTGGAAAAAATTTCAAAATTAAGATAAAAATTTAAATTTACTTTATATAAAAAATGCAGCGTTTTTTTTTCTGATTTAAAAAGGATTTTTTTTTTTAAAAAAGAAAAGTTTTCCTTACCCTAAAAGAAAATTTTTTAATAACATTTCTGTAACGCACTTATTGTAGGGTTTCAAAATCCTTGTGCCTTGGCCGAGTTCGTTTTCCGCAAATATTTAAGAAATTTTTTAAACCAAAACAGGGGAATCGAAACTTTTTTAAAGGGTTTTTGAGCTGTTTAATTTACGCACTCGTGTTCAGTCTTTGAAATTTAAAGCAATTTTGGGGAAAACGACATGAAGCCGTATGAAAAGGGAAAATATAATTTAAAACCTTTTAAAAATTTAATAAACCCTTTTGTGACACATGGAGATATTACTCAAGTTAAACTTACCAATAGGATAAAAAAAATTATTCCCAAAAATATTTATTTCTGGAAAATTGTGTAAATCCTTAGATGTTTGAAAACTGTAAACACCGTATTAAAATAATAGATACCACTTCAGTGGCTGAGTGGTCTAAGGGGTCACTAGTGTTAAAAGGGCCTGCTGATTGCGGAGCACTTGGGGTGCAAATCCTGGTCGGTCTATTGAGGGTAGTTTTTCCTAAATTGTTTCCCCATCTTCCAAAATAAAAATGCTGGTAGATAACCTCTCAAATGCTTCTTTCCTCATTACCACCCCAAATTTGATTATCATATATGCGTATAACATGAAAGGTAGTTTTGACGTGGTGATATCGTAATAAAAATAAACAGATATATTTATTGTCAAAATTGTTTAGTCTTCGAAATGAAACTGCTTTTAAAATATGTTATTGCCTCCTTAGCCTTTAAATTTTAAAAATTAGCCAAAGCACAGTGGCCAAATTTAGCACATTAAATTTTAGTTATTTTTTATTTTTCCTGCTTACTAATAAAATCAAATAAATGGTACGGGCAAAATCGTAAGCTACATACTCACTCATAAAGGTTATTTATTTAGTTAGTGACAAAATCTTCCAAAAATAAGTTCTCTAATTTTACCTTAATAAATTTTTCTTGATAAATAAGTGTACATTTTATTTATCATACCCTCACCCGATATTTATTTGAAAAATTTCAATAGTGGTACAACAGATTAACTGGAGTCACGTGACACTTTGATATGCTAATTACTCAAAATGGGTACGGGTACAAAACTTTCTCTTTGTGGTACAAAAAAGGTACAGAACTAGTACAAAACTTTGGCATAAAAAAGTTCAAAGTGGTACAACAGCATTAACCTGGAGACACCACTTTGATATGCTAATTACTCAAATGGGTCGGGTACAAAACTTATTTGTGTTACAAAACGGTACAAAACTATTACAAAACTTTGGCATCAAAAAAAATTCAAAATCAAAAGGGGTACAACCGCATTTACCTGGAGTACGTGGAGTACTCACTTTGATATGCTAATTACTCAAAACGGGTACGGGTTTCAATCTTTTTCTTTCTGGTAGAAAACGGTTACAAATTAGTACAAAAAATTTGGCATCAAAAAAAGTTTCAAAATTAAAAAATAGTAAAACAGCATTAACCTTGAGTCACACTTTGATATGCTAATTACTCAAAATGGGTACGGATACAAAACTTTGGCATCAAAAAAAGTTCAAAATTCAAAAGTGGTACAACTGCATTAACCTAGAGTCACCACTTTGATATGCTAATTACTCAAACGGGTACAAATGGTACAAAACTAGTACTAAACTTTGGCATCAAAGGTTCTAAATTTTAAAAGTGGTACTACAAGTTAGTGGACGTCTAGCTGACTGGAATGAATAGCTTAAATTTTTTTGCTCGAGAGTGTGATTGTATCTTGACGTTATGTCTCCCCACGTTTAGTCAACTTGGTCGCCTACACACTTTACGGTCCGGCACTCACTTCTTTCTCTCTCAATTCTTGGAAAAAAGTTTGCTTGCTGCCTTACTGATTACCCGGGCGTGGTCTCCGGTCTCCCAATTGTTTAAAAAAACCCGTAGTTCTGCCAAACCCGATGGCTGGAATCCACCAGTTTGTATAACGTTTAGCAACGCATCTATTTTAGAGCTGAAAGCTCAATACGCCGCCCGGGGAGGGTAGGCAGGGCCTTAAGTGTTTCATTTTTTAATATGTAACATATTGCTTATTAAATAAATTATTGTATGCCATATTTTTGTACCATTATTCATAATTTTTAATTTCATATTCATTCATTTCATAATTTTATAAGTTCTACGGGGGCGGCCCCACTTGGTTGTTCGGAGAACAGATCAAAATGGTCGAACGGTGTAAGTAACTGGGACTTACGCAGGACATCAAGCTGACCTGGTGATTACACTGCCCCAGAAAGACAGAACAAGGCGAAGAAAAGGCTGGGGTAAGCCTATTGCTTAACAGGGTAGCGCTTGTCCACAAGGAAACGGTTTGATCTGTACAAACGTTTTCTCAGGCTGATCCTTGACAATGCCTGTCTCGTTTGGGGTCACCTGGCGGGCACGTATATGAAGATGCAGACATTTCCAGAAACGCGTGTCTGAGGATCAATGTAGTAACCCCTGGTGCGTTCGTAATTTGACTCTGCATCGTGTTCTGGAGATGCCTACCATCAAAACCACTTCCGGAAATTGGCACAATTTTTCCACACGGGCTTTCCGATGCCACCATTCCTCTTATCAGGGGCTTGGGAATTATGTCATTTACCCCGGAGGGTACCACCGAGTCCCCAAGCTCTGCGTAGCGAGAAAGCAAAACAGTGGTTTGGGAGGCTCTCACTAGCCCCCCCCCCCCCATAGCGTGTGTATCCGCAGAACTCTAAAAAACCCTTTTTGTAGTAAAATATATTTATATCTGACACAAAGAGTTTTTGTTTCCTATTTTAGCTGACTAAGAACTTGCTGCAAACAGATGGTTTCACTGATGTCAATTTTACAAAATTTTTATGCTTAATCAAAAGAAACAGGTTTGAGTATAATTAATATTTTAAATTTCACCTATCTATCAAAGTACAAATGCGACTGTTAGAGGAGGGAGCATTTTGGTTCCTTTCATTCTCTTTATATGGCAATGTATACACCCAATTTGACTGCTTTCAAATGAGTTTGCGAGCTGGATAAAAGCCTCTTGAAGGCTCGATTCACTGACAAGAAGCACATCTCTTGATCTATACTGTTCAAGCGACACACGTTATGTAAACACACAGCACAATAACAGCTATACACATTGATAAAGCATGTAAAGAGTTATTTGCCAGAGAGTGAATTGTGATGTTGTAATAAACGTGGAAATCTTAATGACTTAAATTATTTGTCAACATTTTGCTTATTTCATTAAAGTAGCCTGGTTATTTTTACAGTGTGGACTGCCCAATTTATTTATTTTTCATAATTGTCCACCACAAATGTAATTTGTTTGACTAGATCACCTAAGTTAAACATTTTCTTTTCAAGTATTTGAGACGAGTGCAGGGTATTTAAAACCTAAGCCGTAAAGAAACCCAAAATATTTAAAAAACAAATTGAATATGTTTACAAAATCCCAAACAATGGAAGTTGTCTCTAAGCAGTCCACTCATCATGAGAGTCCTTGATACTTTGTAGCGGTAAGCAACATTCTACTTAGGTGGTAAATGTGTACAGCTGTTTTAGGAGACTAGTAGTGGCTATAACATTATATTATAGTTTTTATTAGTAACAAATTATTTTATATTATTGATTCGACAGTTGCCCTCCAAACAACTAATATAATAAACCAGGTGACACAAGCAGAATTCAAACTAGTCGTTCCTTCAACCCTCAATGTAAATTATGAACTATCACAGACATGTGTGTTTAAGTGCAGAAAAAAAAAGAAGGTTGGGAACTATTTTTTTAATGTTGTCTGCATTTATAATATTTATAATGACTTTGCCCTTAGCTATGTTAAAGGACTCTGCGAGTTGCGGATTTCAAGCTTCAAGCCGAGTTGTTATTTAACTCAGGATCGAGATTGAACGGGTTTGGTAGACTCATTATTTTCGAGCTTCCTCTTGATGTAGGTCTAAAAAAAAAAAAAAAAAAAAACATACCAAATTGATTTTTTAAAATTCAATGCTGACTCTAGGCAATTTATATAGATATCGGCAGTTTCACTTATAAGCCATTCGGTAACTTAAACTTTTAAAATGAATATCAAATTTCACAATATAAGGTTAATAGAACTCTTTTAAACTACTTTGAGAGGTTAATTAATTCGATTATTTTGTCCATTTTGAAAAATTATCCTCTATTAAGTTGCAATGGCCTAACAAAGGCAATTAGAGTAAAATAGCCAGGAGATCACTAAATACTTAAATATTTTTACATGGTCCCTTTATTGAATTAAAATTTTTTTTGATTAAAAAATTCTAACATGAGAATACTATTTGATGTTTTTAAAACTTGTATTATGGTTTTTTTGTTTTTGGTTTTCACAAACTAGCATATTATTTAGTATTAGAATTATGTTTTTAATGTCTTATTTTGGGAAATATTTGCCTCATTAAAATGTCAATTTTATGAAACTTATTTGTTGTTGTAATTGTGAGTGTAATTTGATTGTCTTTAAAGATAGAGTGTTGAACCAATTTTAAAATTTTTTTTATTTTTTTTTTCTTTCTATTATATTTTTATTTTAATGTTCTTATTTTAATACTGATTTTAATTCATTTTTATTTAAAACCATTTTTCCATTTAAGACTTTTTTTTCAAAGGTATTTTCTATTATAAAAATGGGTGTCATTGCCTAATTTTATGACCATTGTGGTTTTCATTATTTTAAAAAATATCACATTTTATGTTGTTATGATTTGACAGCTATTTTCGTTTTAAAAATAAAACGTTTTAAATTATGAATATAGCTTTAGAGAGCTTTTAGAAATATTCACCTCAAATGAAAAAAAACCTAGCTCGCTGACCTCTAATATTTTTATTTAGCACGCTGGTTCAGGTTTATACGTGCCATCTACTAATTTAAATCATTCTTCCCTTTTTATAATTTAAGAATATCTTTAAAAAAATTAAAGTATATTTTATTTTTTCTAGAAATAGTATGTGGAAGAGAAGATTTTGGATTTGTTTTACATTATTACAATGGAAATGATAAATTTTCACTGATTGTTTAGAAAACTACTGTAATTTGAGAGAAAAGTTTTAGGTGTGGATGTAGGGTTAAGAGAGAATAAGGGCAGGTAGTTTTTTACAATTTTTATATAAAACTTTTTTTGTAAAATTATTGTGATTTTTATTATTAGCACCGCGTTTATACCCCATTTAAAAAGTTTGTCATCTAATGATGCTATATAAAATTGAAGAAACGAAATTAAACTCTATGTTTGTATGAACCAAATATTTTGGTTTTATTTTTTTTTTAGGCCAAATAAAGTGTTATTTTAAAAACCAGCAAAAACATTGAGCTTTTTCGCTCCCCCAAGTCCTCTATTTTTAATAATTTTTACACTTGTTTCTATCAATAACTATGGAAATGGGAATTAACAGAAATAAATGATTGGACAGCCCTTTCATTAGTATTCGATTCTAGAACATATGGGCACATTTGTTTTATAAAAATATTGTATACTGTATATCCCGTGTTAAATAAAAAGAAGGGTGGAATTGAATATAATCCAGGTGGAGTCGATTTACATTGGGCGCCGCAAATACTTTAACTTGAATAAAATCAATCATCCAATTTCAGGTGAATGGTTTTTATTACATTTTAATTACAAGTTTCCCCCCTGTTCTAATGAGTAAGTCTTGAGTATATCCATAATTCAGCTACAATGGCATAATTTGTAATAAAGTCCTGTTTGTTGTTAATCAAAAACTGGTTTTTTAAAAAAATATAATTATATTTAATCAGCCAAAGGTAAAGGTCATTGTTCAGTATATAAAAACTATCATAACTTTCATCTTCATAAGCGCCATGTAAAATTATTTTCCAACTAATAAGATCAAAATAGATATATTTTATTTTACTTTTACCATTGGGAGGTATTCTTGTTCTGTCAGTCTAATGCAACTGGAGGAGAGTCTCATCATTCTTGCGGTAATTAGCCGTATATTAGATAACACGCTACGTTCGAACAGAAATCAAAGTGAACTGCTGTTTTTGTAACTATTCTTTGACAAAAATCAAAATGGGATTCCCTGGAGTATTTTTTTTTACATATCAAAATAATTATTTAATCTTTTAATAAGGTAAAAAATTGTTTTTAAATTTCATTGTGAGATTAATACATGAAACCACCATGCGTGGCACCTAATTCAAGAACTGTATTGCCTAGGTTGCGCGTTATTCATTGGGTTAGATATCAAGCATATACCTGATAAATGGTTTTATATTGGATATAGCACTGAGAGTTATTTGGAGTTTAAATGCTCCTAAAATATATAAAGAGTGGTCCTCAGCTTGTTAATTAGACTTCATCAAACTAATTGGAGATGTTATCCTTTTGACATTTTTTTTAAATTGATGATCTTAAAGTTTATTGGTGTTGTTCTACAGAAAATTTTGTGTGAAAATTAGATGCTCTAGAGCTATTAAGTGGTTCTCGCTTAGATGTTTTTGAGAATTGATGGGCTATAAATTTATTTGGAGTATAATGCAAGGTCATCTTTCAGATTATAAATGAGAATATCAAGGGTAGTGAAATAAATTCTAGAGGGGAGGAGAAACTTATTAGGAGGGCAGGGGGTTAGTTCTTGTGTTTAAACTATCTCTAGTTTTTGCCCCACTGTCCTAGTGTGAGTTCCTGTTTTCACTTGGATTTATTAGAATAATATATCAACAAGTAATTCACTTGTATACAAACTCATGACATGTAGCATTTGAAGCGCTTACAAGTATATGATGCAACAAAGCTTAAGTGGTATTTATACTTGTCATTGTTGGTGTCGTTAGGTTGCTTGAAACCAAACATGAATTAAAGATCATTCCAATAATGTATTTTTGTTAATTTGGGCCACGATGCTACATCTCATAAATAATATTTTGTTTGTTTGAATTTTGGATAAAATGTGTTTTTTATGTATAACTTTTTGACAGTTGTCAGAAAACTTTACCCTTAAATTTTTTTTTAGTTTATGGACAACACAAAATCTGTTTTTAGAACAAAAACTGGGCATGCTAGGTTGTCTGGACATTGAATTGTGAATACTATGCAACATTTAAACAAAATGTTGCAATCTATTTTTGGAAAAATACTAAAGGACTAATTTTTAGTCAGGTAGTTTTATTGATACTAATATTGATTGGTTGTTTAGTGTTTGTCACAAAAAAATCCCAATAAATTTTAAAAATTCAGAAAATAGTTACAAAAATGCAGTTTTAGATTTTACATGCAGATTTGTTGGGAAAGCGTTCAAGCATCGGGATTTTAATGTCTTGTACTTTTACATTTCAAAAAATAAGTTCAATTAACAATACTCATTTTTGTTTAGAAGTATAATTAATTTTTTTGTGTGTACAAGAGAGCACTTATTTCACACCAGTGAAATACATTGAAGTATTAATTTTGCGTGTACCAAACAATAAAACCTTAACCTAGAGCTGCATATTTGTTTGCAAAGGAACAGGAACTTTATGCTCAGCACTCCATCTTTTGACCACTTATCTAAGTTCTAAAATGTACACCAAGGGGGTGTTTTCTGCAGGGTTATATTTTTGACTCGTAACATATAAAAAATAACGACTTTTGTTGATATTTCTTATTTTTATTTTTATAAAAGAGTCAATATAGTATAAATCTTTTAGAGTATGGTTATTTACTTCTTGACACAAACAAATATTACAATGCTGTTTCATGCATTGGTTTGGAAAATAATAAATATATAGAATGCATCACTAGAGCAGTGCTGACCCACCGTGTATGATACCATTAGAAAGGTCACACCAAAAGGATATCTATTCAAAATTTTGTGAGTGTGTTGCAGAAATGTATTTATTAAAAAAAAATCCCTATTGTTGGCTATAACCACTAACATATTTTTGTAAGCACAGCTGACATGTATGCATCAATAAAAATACAAGACGGCTCTATGCTAACTTACATTGCGCAATGGACATGCGCTGTGGGAAAGAGTTGTATTTATTACCAATTTACAATGACGCTTCAACTTTCTTGGGGCATGCGGCTACAAGCTCGCACTATTGTTTTCATTGCTGCTGTTTTTTGTGCAATATACATTTGTTTTACATCGTCTAAATTATTGACTGTTTGTGAACTTTTATCTCATGTAACGATAAAGTTTAACGAGTTGAAATGAAAATATTAACATTTTTACTCCAAATATATTTCTTTTCCTACCTAATTTTCACTCTAACCACTCATTTATAAATATGTTAATGCAAATATTTTTCGGTTATATGTATGATAATGTAATTTAAAGGTGGTAATTTTAATTTTGACCAGTTGTTTATGTCAATACTATTATCAATACTTTCAGTGATATATGGGACTATTGATTTACGAGTAACATTTAGTTTACAAATAACATTACTAAAGAAATTTGTATGTTCTAGACGGAAGGGGTCTGATGGGGAATGACACCAGGACTACACACTGGGTGAACAACAATCCTAGTTACGGACACTTGTTAATATTTTTATTAATAATTTTATCAACTTTACTGTGCCAAACTAGAATTACCGATATTTTTAAATTTTAATTTCATTGTTGTAACAAAGATGCAAAACTCCACTCTCAGGAAATCTTATTTTAGTTCTTAGTGATCATTTGGCGGATGGTACAGTGGACTCAGTTGTTAAGTTGGAATTAAGAAGGATTAAAAACAAATTAGTATGTGCTTCTTTGATTAGATTTTAATTAGATTTGCATTCCAAGACATCAATGTCATTTAAATGGAAAATACAAAATGAATTAAATTATATTTAAAAAAACTAAAATAAGAATCTTTAGAGGAAATGTTTCCCAAACCATCTAAAACAATAGCCTTTGCTTGAAAGACTAACAAAAAGGACGAACAGGACACAAAAAATGGACGGGGATAAAAACAATGAAATTTCAATTTTACATTTTGATGAGCCAAAATGTGCTACTTTTAATGCTAACCAAAATATAACATCAATAGTACAAAAAATGTTGTTATCGGGGGAAAGGGAAGAGAGAAAAGGTAGCAAGGGAAATTGAACCTTTAAATAAGATTGTTCACAACTTTAAAAAACCTGTGGGGTGACACTTCTAAAGGCCAGCCATGTTTACCATGGAGTGGTCAGGTTCAGCTGTGGCTCAGGGGGGGTGTGGTTTCCTGTCTTTTGTTACCAACCAAAAACCCAACCCATAAAAACAGGAAGGAAAGTTTGCCTACTCATATTTTTTAAATCCACGTAGGCATTCATTTTTGGGAAATGAATAAAGGACTTGAATAGCGAGAACACAACACAAAATTTATATTTCACCATAATAAGAGAGATTCGTGTAACTGTCAAATTTACCTAAATGAGCTAACTTTAAATAATTTGTTTTGTTTTTTTGTCAGATCATCTTACTATACCCATATGCATATGTACTAATTATGCTAGGAATTATAATTGAAAATAATTTAAGAATGAACACCCGAACAAAGATTTCAAACTTTGATCCCCTGCCATCGTCATCGGTGATCAGCGTAAAAAGAGTGATGCCTTAGAGGATTCGACCAGATAAGGTAGTTAAGGTAACAAACATGTCAGCCTAATTAACAGCACCCATTATAACAGGTGATGCATGTCTTGGTAGTATGGAACAAAACAAATTTACTTTTAAATATTACTATTAATGTTGATCTTAAATTAGTTTGTAAAAAAATTAGTAAATATCAAGAATAGGTAATAGCTTAAAGTTGTAAATGTATTTTTATTTTTGTACATGACAGAAAATCCTATAGAATATCAGCTATGGGGAAAATAAGAGATTGAGAGAGAGAGAGAGTGAATGTTTGGAAGTGTTGGAGCAAACTCGTCACTAGATGTAAACACAGCTGACAATACAACTAGTGCACTACATTTTTTTTGTTTTCATGTTACATGTACATATTATTCATAACTAACATATCTATAGTCAATAATCAAGGGTGCCCAATTTACTCGCATATATTTCCATTGTGAAATTATAAATTTAAAAATGCCCATATATATATTCTTATATGAATTTCTTACACTGCCATAAATATCTTCATTATTTTCAGCAGCTCAGTGTTACTTTCACACCCCCCCGGGATTCCCCGTGGCCCACAGTAGGGGTAGGAGAGAAGTTTGTAATAGTGTTGGTAAATACTCTCCTTATGCTTCACCACAACAATGGTTTATTTTGTTTTTAGCGATTTATTTATTTCTGTTATGTGATTATTGTGCTCATGCTTGACCTAGCATATTCATCAGTTCATCTGTTGTAAATATTATTGTATTGTAATGTATTATTTGTACATAATAAAATCTTTTATAGTGGCACTATCACTTAAAGTGCAAAATTTGTTGTACTCGTTCAATACTTGCTGTCCCAACTAACAAATATTCTCCTCATTGGTCCTCACATTATATCAGATTTTGTTGTTACCATTTTTTTTTTTAAAAAAGTGAGTCATATACGAGTAAATAAGGTATTTTCTAAAATATATTTTTACAAGAGAAAAAATGTTATAAATATACTTTATTTCAATAAGTCTTGAATATTTCTAGTGTCAATAACCACAGCAAAGGAGCCACACGGGAAAATAAAATAAGGTCAACTTTGGAGAGTACTATTATAAAAAAAAAAACACAATTTAACAGCAAATTAAATTAGCCAACAAATAAACTTTGCTAGTTTTCTATATCATTGCGTACCGATATAAATAAATAGCACAATTTTACATTCAAGTTGTAGCTATTAGCCCTGTTACTAGACTGCCTCTTGTCTTGAAAAGTTGCAATTCAAACACGGTTTGTAAACAAAAATAAAATTGTTTTATAAGTACAACACAAATGGATAGTAAGGTTTTGAAAAACATATATGGATGAATGATTGATTATCATAAAACACAAAGCATAACATTCACCAAAAAATAATTTGACAAAGTACTAAATTGAAATTTCATAAAAAAATGTCTTAATTTTGGACAGTATCGGTGCGATTTCCTCCATGTACATACTTGATTCTTATTAATGTGATCCAAGTTCTCATAATGTACCTGTACGTGAGAACAGCAATCTACCTGAAAAAAAATAAAACATCGTTGAATATAGCTGTTTATATTATAATGAATGGAAACAATAACATGGTTATGAACAGATTGTCTTTGATTAGTTCACTTAATGAAATATAATAAAAAAAACTTTTTAATATGACATCACTTACAGCCATAGAGAGTGTGTCAATGATAGGCCAATGATCTTTATTGCAACGCTCAAGTGAGTAATATGAGATGATGTGTAGAAATTAATGTACACAAAAACAGCATTCTTTGATGCACATTAAAAAACAATTACAATTATTCAGATAATTTCAAAGAAGTGATTTAAGAATTTTTAAGTCAATACCCCCTGCAATTCATCATTCTATAGGGACAATAACACCTGGAGGTTAGCATTGTTTCATTCTATACAACAAGAACTCTACTTGCTATAGGAAGATAATTACAACAAGCACTAAGTATTGGAACTATAGTTGTTAGTGGAAGAAAAATAATAAGTATTAAAAATATAGAACTGTGACATTTAAAAGTGTATCCAAACTACATATATTTTATACCAAATGAAAACACCAATGTAAGTAAATGTGGTCCAAATGTTTATTTCAAAGAAATGCACCCGAATATGAGTGAAGTGAGGCTAGGAACACCATACCTAGTGTACACAGCCATGAATTGAAAATTTTGACCTCCCTTTTAATGCTTTTTTTCTCCGGTGACTTATTACTCGGCTGGGATATCCCACCCAATGGGAATTATAGAGCAAATATACTTTAATTTCCATGCATCACAACTTGTGAATTGTGGGGAATGCCAGGCCTCCACCGTGGTTCGGATCCCACGTTAAACTGTAGGTCCTCCATTTCATCTCACAATCACCCTGGGCATTAACTTAGCGTAAGTGTGTATAACCGAACGGGTAGTAAGACGCGGTGTAATAATAATAATAGTAATTTCCATGCGTGGAAAATAAAACACTAAGTACAACTGGTTGCTTTTACACCCCCAACCTTCCACCACCGTCACCATCAATTAAGATTAAGTGAGTATGACACCTTAGCCCGCAACCCAAATCTACCAATGGAAGAAATGAAGTCATTAAGAATAAGGTTGTGATTTAAAATAGCTCCACACCTAGTTGACATTGTCCTCCTAAATGTGTGGTGGCGTCCTCATATATTAAACATTTCCCTGTCATACTAAGTTCCCTAACTTTCCCATGTGTTATTTCACTCTCGTTCCCTTTGAAATATTTTTGAGCCAGCCCATGGAGTACAATCTGGGAGGGATGCTCCATTAGTTTTATTAAGAGCCGTAATCAAATTCTTGCACATGCATATAGCCATGACTCAACTTTGGCTAAAGGCGGGGTGGAGAGACTACATGAAAATAACATAATGACGGAGAGCTTAGATTCGTTGCTCAACTGGAACAATTGTGCTAAAAAGATTTGTGATGAGTATTAACTGGAAGAAAAAATAATATTTTGATTATTGTAATGAAATTTCTTATTATTTTAGTGAATGTGAAAATTCTAGAAATGTAATCAAATTCCCTGACTTTCCCCAGTTTTCAGGTCGCTGGACAGCCTGTATTTAAGACCTTTAATATGATTACAACTTGAGGTATTTTAATAAAACTATTGTGTCTGTATCTTCTCTTGTCCTGGGTGGTGGTTGTGTCATTATAAGTTTGTGTCTATTTCATTTAGGCCTATTGTATTAGCTAGATTGATATTGAAAAAAAGTTATATTGATATTTGTAAAAATATTCATGCTACTTTCAACTTTCTTACCACATACCTATTGTTTAAGTTCATTTATATTTGTATGTCTTTATTTTATGTATTTTAAACAAAATACTTTATAAAAAACTATGAAAAATTAAATCATATGAACACAATAAACACATGATTTGTTTTTTAAATGATAATGATAAGAACGATATAATAAAAATAATAATAATAATAATAGCTATAATATTATGTTGTCACTCACTACCAGTTAGGGTATACACATATGCACTAATTACACATTACATTTTGAGGGATGAGAAAGGTTGAATTAAGAGGGAGAGTGTAACCACATATGCATGGAGGAAAAGAGGACAAACATTCAGGAAAAGCGACCCTCAGTCCAACCAACCGGGATTTTAACCACAAATCTCTGCGTCTTACATTACTATGATGTCGTATACTATTTGACCAGCAAAGCGAGATAGGCCTAGTCATAAATTCAAAGTATTAATCACCCGCTTCAGTGGCCACATGGTCTAAGATGGTTACTCTTACAGCAGTACTAGACTGTTGATGACAAGAAGATCACTTAGGTTTAAATCTCAGTCAGGTTGTTACCGAGGGTAGTTAAACAGCTAGTAACAAAAAAGTACCATTTTGACCTTAGTTTAATACTGCAATGCTTATTACATCTTCCAAACTTATCAAACACGCTGATAGTATGTGATGTTAAATCCCAAATATTGTTTATAAAATGTTAATTTTATGGTGTCTACAATTGCCTACTCTGTTGGTCTTAACCTATTTTATGAATAAACCTTTTTCATCCTTTTCCTCTAGGTTTTTCCGGTGGTACCTATGCAGGGTGGCTACAAAACATATTTTACAATTTTCCCTGACTACTTTTTTCCAGTTTTAATGGTGGATGATGACTTGTTTTATTTATTATTGATCACATATTAAAAAAGTGTTTATCTAATAAGTTAAACATAAACAGTTTTAATAGTTATTTTTAAAATTAAAATGTTATTTTATTTAGGTATTATTAGTTATTTTTTTAGTGTTTATTTGTGAAATTAATGGGATACTTTGAATTTTTTTAATTCCCTGACTTTTCCTTATTTTTAGTTAAATTCCCTGATATTTCCCTGTTTTCTCTGTCATCCAAAAATGTCCTGACTTTTCCAGGTTTTCCCTGTTTGTAGTCACCATTGCTATGGCTTTTCTGATCAAAGAGGGAGTCCAGTTTATTAGAAATTTGAAGTTAGTGTTTTTTTTTTTTTTTTAGGTTTGAAATTGACACTTGTTAAATATCTTCAATGAGTGTATATAGGGCGGAGGACAATGAGAACAGCGGCAGACATCTTGGGAGAAACAGAATGCTGTTGCAGGAGGGAAGTTCAATTTCTTCGGAAACAGAAAATTTGTCCCTTGATATCGTTGTGAAGTAGAACTCGGCTTTTCAAATTATAAAAAAACATTCTATCGAAATATATAACCCATTTCACCATTAAAAACCTAGAAAAATAGGCCTATCAGATGATTGTAACCTGCTTTGGGGGTCGTATTGTCTAAGGCAGTTTGGTCCAACTGGGGGCTCGTGCTCACTGAAAATATGGCCCTCATAGTATCCTGGAGTGGTATTAAAGGGAACCGCTCTGTTCTAATGTGAAATGAATTCTAATAAAAATATTTATTCAAAAAGGTCATGATTTCATTTTATAAACCATTTATTTGATTAGTAAAAATATGTTTGAATACATATAGGCCCATTCCATGTCAAGTGAGCAATTGAAAAAAACTGGACCTTTAAATTTTGATTAAAATTTGGTGTGATAGTTAATTCTAGAAAGATAGTTAAAAGTACAAAATTACTAATTTTCTCTTCTTTAGTTTTTGAGTTATAAATTTTGAAATTTCAAAAAAGGGGCATTTAGGCTTCACCGTCCATCATATTTTATTTATTTCTTCAGTTAGAAATAATATATAGAAAAAAGAAATGAAAAACATTTTAAAGTTAAAGGTTATCTACTCAGAATTTAGATTTTTAATTTCTCAAAAATAAATATGTATGAAAATTTTGAAAAAAGAAGAAAAATCACACTTTTTCACTCTTAGCTTACAGGCGTACATGCCAAACTTCAACTTGGGATCTTGATGGGATCAATTTTGAATTAATTTTTAATAACATTGGGATCATGGTATGATTCATGACGATATATTGAAAATATTTAATTTGCAAACTTATGTAAAAATAAGTTTAAAAAATATGTGTTCTTTAAACAGCTTCAGTATTTTTCTTGTTCAAGCAAGTTGAATGGCGTATTTTTTATTTTTTTCCAAGAAAGACTTGTCTCTTAGACCAGTTACATTTTTGCGCATGTCTGAAGCTGTAAGCTAATGTTGCTTCCTTGTGTATCATGTCAGTCCCATGTTTGCACCTGTAAGCTAATGTTGCTTCCTTGTGTATCATGTCAGTCACATGTTTGTACCTGTAAGCTAATGTTGCTTC
>JBCFYV010003508.1:10227765-10287765 GCA_039000515.1 Timema cristinae | reverse complement strand
AAATTGCTTATTTCATTTAGGCCTAAAACAATGGGGTGTGTGTTTTATATTAAAATTACTAGGTGTTTAATGTGTAAAATAGTAAATAGTGAGAAAATATAATTTTTAATATCTACTGTTGTAATCTTTTTAGAAAGAGGCAATAAGGACCTTTTTAAAAATGTTGACTTGTTACCGATTGGATGTGCTTTGCACATAGTGTGATATTCAAAGTGGAAAATGAAAATATGTGATGGTTGTTAGAAAACATTGGTTCTCAGGGTTAATTCTAAAATGGTTTTCAAGCTGACGCGAGGGATAATAACAAGCCTGTCTAGTAATGTAGGTGGCCATGTTATTCAGTGGACTTAAGCCTAGAATATTTGAATAAGGTCATTTATAATGTTTTGACGAGCCCAATTTTAAAGAAATGGTTGGTTATTTCAATTAATTGTAAAAATAATTAGACAAATCAAAAAATGTTTATCAGATATAAATTCTAGTGAAAACACCATGAAAATGACTAGTGATGAAGCGAGCCAACTGAATCTGAATTGGCCAACTAAAAGAATAATTTCAACAAGTAGAAAGTACAAGTGATAGATTACATTTTGAATTGTCCAAGAGCTGGTCATGCAAGGATAATCCCAAACCCAGTTAATGTTAGCGATAGAAATAGCAAGGAAAGTAAAAAAAAACTGTGTTAGAGAAAACAGTCCAAAGCATGTAAAGTGTTATATCTGTCAGATATCCTAAAGTATAACATTTGCAATAGTCATATACCAGGAAAAAGATTTCATTTCTGGTAAAAAAATATTATGATATATTAAACATTTGCAAGAGGATTAATTCTAGGGAATCTAATGGAATTTTATGTGCTTTTTAAAAAGCAAATATCCTGTATTATAAAAAAATAGGAAAAATTTTCAAAATTTAGCAGATCTTTGTCTAAAAAAAGTGCTCCTCAGTGGTGGAAAAGTGGTTCAATTCTGTTTGTGGACGAGGGCACTTTAATAAATGACTACAATCATGTCTTAGCTAAAATAATGTGTGAACTACCCTGTCAAAATGTTACCTCATTCAATGTTCCACTTGCCCTGGAACAACCTATTTGAAAGAAAAAACTGTCGAGTGAAAAGATGGGAAAAGGTATGATTGAGCAAAAGAACTTATTAAACAATATGAGTATCTGTTGAAGGTTGTCGTTTAGAGACATTTCAAGCACGGAAAGATTTTTTAGGTGTATTTCTTGAACAACTTGTCATTTTAAAAAAAATCCTTACATTTTAGCTAAAAAATATTAGCCTATTTTTATTATTTGAAAAAGGAATTTAAAAGTGATTTTAAATGTTATAATCTTTGATTTAGCGGAAAATTTTTTCTTTTGTACTCCAAGATGAAGTTCAATCATATCATTGTAATGATGTAAAGTTCGCTGTTTCCTATTGCAGTCTACTTCGAAGATTCTGAATGGGACAACTTAGAGTTTGTTCTTGCAAACTCTAGTATCAACAGATCTTTAATTCTATCAAGGGTGTCCTTGTATATTGTCAAACCTTTTTATCTTTATTTTAAAGATTTTTTGACAAAAAAGTCAGGACACCCTTGGATAGCTAATCAAGATCTGTTTGAATTACCTAGAGTTTGCAAGAGAACCCTAAACTCTATGTTGCTTACTGGAGGAAATATTGATTATATTTTGGCAAAAAAAAAATGTAACATTTTACCCGCGCTCCCTTCTGCCGCACCTTAAGTGCAGAGTGGCATTTCTACGCAACAGATCCATGGTAAGGGTCTGTGATGGTCAGGATGGTACTGTAAAGAGACTTGCAGTAGAGCAAGTCTCAATGACCCTTTGAAGGTAAAATCATGACAACCACTTCACTTATTTACTTGGAGCCAATCAAACCTAATATCATTCAGTTCTTTTATTGTACTACAAATGAAAAACATTGTGATGAGTATAAGTTACTGAGACAAAAAACTATATCCTGGAACCACTAAAACACTACATTGTTTTATTCCTTGTTATCAAGAAAACTTTGTAGAAGGAAAAGTGTATTCAATTTTGTGGTACAAACACTTTGGAATTTTTATTTAACTGGTATTTAAAGTGCACAGCGATTGGCAATGGAGGCAATAACAGGATTTGTTACATGTGAATATGGATAACCAATGGAGGCTGGCTCATGTTGTTAACAGTACATTAAAAGTGAAAGAGTTATAATTAACATTCCTCATCCCACTGGAACCTGCACCACCTTTTGTCTTCCCACCAAGAACACACACGCACGCTCGCACGCACGCCCCCCCCCCCCCCCCACACACACACAAACACACACACACAACACCACCACACAAACAACGCCACACACTGTTCTGTCAAACAAATTTTAACAAAAGGTGATCAACGCAGCAACTGGCCAGACATAAAGTGCCCCATGGTCGTTTGGTGTGACAGCTTTGAAAAGTTACCAGACCAATATTATGTATCATACGCCAACCTTAGATCTGCGAAAAACAATGTGTTTAGCAGCTGTCACTTCTGACAGTTAAAATTTAGGTATATACCTAAATTTTAAACTGTCAGAAGTCAGTGTGAGCTGTCAGTCGAGCACCAAGAAGCCATGAGGCTACTGTAGTTTAGAAACTACAATAATGGTTTCTAAGCTACTAAAGTTTAAGGGAATATTTAATCTTATATTAGAGCATATACCAATTATTTTCTTTGTTTGGTTATAATGTCTATTATTAATTATTATCAGTATAATCAAGAAGACAAGCAAAACAAGTATATGGCTGCAGATTCATAAAGTTTGAGGAATTTTTTAAAAAAACCAAACAATTAAAACAAACTCGCAAAATAAATGTTGAAAAAAAATTTGTTCTTGTGTTGAACTTGGGTCTTTTGGGCATTTATGATTCATTATTTTCTTAAAGAACATTAAATTGTTTTATTTTATAGGTATATTATATTTCTTGAAATGTTAATTTAATAAACACACTAAAGGTTTTTCAATGGTTTAAGTTTGGTTTGGCTAAGTACCTATACCTTAAATTATTAACCTTTCATGGCAGCTAATAAATTAAAGTAGAACTTAAATCAATTATAAATGTATTTTATAGATAATGGAAGGTGAAAGTTATGTTCAGATCATAATTATTTTAAATCAATAATTTGAGCTTTTATATTTGGTGTGGATAATCTTTTATTGATACCTTCTGGAGAATTTTTTTTACAACAACCTAGCCTAACTTTCATAGTTATTAATTCCTTAGGACACAAAAAAAACTATTAAAATATAATTAATTAATTAAAATGTCTATTAGAATACACACTTGGACAAATGTGCATCCAAAAAGAATTAACTAATCTCTAAGTCCAAATTTGTTTACAAAAACTATAATTCTTTGTGATATAGTTGAAATGTGCAGATGTTCTCGAAGTTGAGGAAACTGGCAATCAACCACTGTTTCTTGGGCTTGTTTGCTTTTTTATTTTTTCAAAATATCTAAAAAACTACATAGCCTTTTTAAACTGTGTATTGCATGTAGTAAACTGTAACAATTCTCATGTTTGATTTGGCTAATAAGTTAAGTTTTAAGTTTAGGCATAGTCATGAAAATTATTTTGAAATTAAAAATAAACTAAATTTATAAAGGTGCTTTTCGTGCCTGCTTATAGGGCCTATTATAAGTAAAAGTTCATTCTCAACTGAGTTTACTTGCGGATGAACGCTCAAAAAGTTAATAGAAATAGTTCTAATCGTATTCCTACACCAACAGCTTGAATGCACTTGGGTATCTGTAATGAAACATATGGTAATGTATGATGTGTTAGTTAACCTCAGCATTTAGCCCATATTTATTTATTGTAAGGTAGGGCTTAAAGCTTATTTATCTTTCTATCCCACTTAAAAAACAGGAATGTATTGACAGCCCTTTCACTAAAGGTCTAACAAATTTGCTTCAAGTGACGGACAAAGAATTTGAACCATGTGATTGATCATGACACAAACAAGGTTCCTTACAATGATGCACCCGCGCAGTGATTAAATATTTTGGAAGTATGATAAAATAATTTTTATATATTTAAAAATGTCAAGTATTTTCTCTTTTCCAAGTAATATGATGCCTATGTATTAAAAGTATTAAGTAAGCACTAGGCATATATTACACATTCTTGATAACATTCCCAAAACGAAGAATAAGTCAGTACGGTAACAGACTTTTAATTATGTTTAAAATGTTGTTTTCGGAATGGATAAAAACAATTATTAAAATTAATGAAAAATAGGGCCTATTTGTTAGTGTGAGAAAAACTTTAGTATACATTATTTTAAGGTTTGTAACATGTAATTACAAAATTATCCATAAAACTAAACTATAATCTTGTAAAAGTGTGGCAAACTCAAAACTGTCATTCAGGCTATGGTGAACAAACTGTAGGCCATAATTATTCCTAATGTTTCTAAACAAGTAAAATTATGTTTAAAAAAACATTCTCTAATTATTATAACATCAAAAAGGTTTGATTTTTTGTTTTTATGCAACAAAAATCAATTGTGCAGTGGTTATTTTATTCCCCAAAGCATAGCACAAAAAAATGTTGATTGGTTTTAGTTAAATAATTAACTAATTGTATATCAGATGTCCACACATGACCAACGGTCACGCGAGATGAAATAAAACTATTTTCTAAATGTATTTATTAATCCATCCGAAATTTTATTTTAATCAAAAATTTTGTAGTTTGGGTTAAGCTTGAGGTTAGTTTTTTTTTTATAGGAATAAATAGACTTAGATGTTTTGACTTATCTTATATTCTTATTAAACACATAAAAAGCTTATTTTTATTCTAATTATTATGATTAATTACAATTGGTGATCTAGGCTGGATGGATGCATAACTACATTAATGTTTCGCCACGCATGGACCAAAAATGTTTGTGTGATCGTGGAACATATTTGTGTGAAAGCCCGATCAACATTTTCTTCGCTCACACAAGATGAAGTAATGATGGTTGGGAGTAGTTGGTGATGCTTCATGAGGAATAATAACGTGACAAGTATCAGAGTTTCACCAGGCTAGAGTAGGCCTACTGTATGTTTTCTACATTAACTTGCAGGTTAAGCCAATCACCCTCTTCTCCAACTCAACAGACTAGTAACCCCATATGGTGGCACATGTGCTTTTCCCCATAACACATGGGAGACAGGCAGACATTCATATATAGGCCCTAAACGTGGGTATTATAATGTTCAGTTGTTTTTGTCTCGATCATGATCATGAATGTTCCATATAGTGCGCTAGCTGCACCAATTAGTAACGGGCATTCAGAAAAAATCAAACATCATTAACACAAAAAAATGTTGTTCCATCAAGTGTTAACACCAAATGTTCGATGCATTGTGCATCCAGCCTTAGTGTATTTAAGATTTGATAAGTTGGCTATTACTGTAGCTGTCTTATCAACTTTTTTTCGTTATATTTTATTGAGTTTTGGTCATGCGGGTTGATTAAAGCTTATGTTTATTCGCTTAAGATATCTGTGTTGGGGTGAAGGGATTAGAGAGGTAAAACAAAATCACTTTTTGTGTTTACAGGTCAAAAAAAATAGCATACCGTAACGTAACCCCCCCCCCAATAACAAAAATTAGCCTAAGCTTCAAAGTTATTTAAATTCAGTCAAAATACAATTTGGTGGATTAATACATTTAGAGAATAGTTAGGTCTGCATGCAAAGTTGTGTGTTTTATGATAGACAAGATGTAATAAAATTCATTTAATTCTATTAAAATATTTTAGTTATATAACTTAATGCTTTGTTGTGTTGTATGGAATAAATAGCAAGCAATCTAAGTTTTTTTTTTGTAAAAATATATTTTTCCCAAGAAGCTAAATTAAACAGTGTTCCCACTACTACTAAGCTGGAACCTAAATTTACTTGAATTTATTCCACTTACCCTTGTTTGTAGTAAAATATTTACCTGTCAGTTACAATTTGTTCCAATGATACATCGAAGTAGTTTTTATTTTTTGAGTCTTCACTTCATACAAGTTTTCAAGTTTAGTCTAGATCCAATTTCCAAATTAGGGAATTGGTGGGATAACTCTGAAAATGTCACAATACCTTTAACTTTAGTACAGAAGCTTGTAAAACATTAATTATAATTATAGGTATGTTAACAATATAAAAAAGTGTCAATGTTAACAGACTGTGCCTGATATTAAGTCACTGTATCACTGTCAGGTGATTGATTTTATATTTGAAACATATACTATTATTTATGTTCAGAACAAAATTAGAAGTCAAGAGCGATTTAGAGAAATAAAAATGTATTATTCAACTTACGCAGACGATACACATTTGGACAATCGGAAAAAAATTTTGGAAACTAGTAATTTATCAGTAACGGTGCGTAACTTTTTTCAAGTTTTTGCTTGTTAAGCCAAGGGTGTCTCAAACCTTCTGAAGAAGTGGCACGACGATTGGGTCATAATCCAACATTGGGTAACGCAGGAAAGGGGTAACTCTTGGGCCCTCCTTGGAATCCCATTCGTACTTATCTGTCAAGATTCATATAGCCCACGGTTTCAGGCTAGGTATATGACGCAATTACTTTTTTTGAGTGAAAATACTTCGGTGAATGTTTTTACAGATAGTGCTATCTGCGAGGTTATTTCCTCCCAAAAGCTCATATTATGAGCTAATTGATCCTCATCGCGGACAGTAATCTTCTCCGAATGGAGGTTCAAAGAGGGGTAGTCCCCACTGGTAGCGAGGTTCAAACGCCATACAAGCTGTACTCCAAATATTGGCTGATGTCCATAGAGCACCGGGTAAAACTTCTAAGAGCGAGTTTGTCTACGTTTGATTTCTTCTGTTAAAAATGGCGGTGTACCCAACAAGCATTGCCAAGGTCAGCGATCTTAACCTCTAGTAGCACACTTCCACTTCAGGGTCCACGGTTGTGGAGTTTCTTGTTTAATTGAGGTAAGATTTGTTGGTGGGGGAATGAACAAGTGTGAAGAAACCTCTTCACTCTTTACACTTGCTTCTTCCACAATTTTTAACTTCCCCGGAAGTGGAAACTTCCCCTGCTCACAGTTTGGACCCAATAATGCACTCTTGATCTCTCCAGTTTCATTTCAATTCCTCAATTTCCTCCCCAGCTTTTTCCTGACTGCTCTATGCTATCACAGCCATTTTGTATTTTGTCGTTCATTCACCTATCGGGATCATAATAATAGGCACATTTGCATTGCTAATTTCTTTTCATTCTTTTTCATATCCGAACTATCACCTTGTTGCATGGCAAGGGACTCCACTCTGTAGTTAGAAACGGTTTCGCCGTCAGATTTGGACTGTTTACTTTTTTTGTTCTTATGTTCTCTATTTGTTCCATTTGCTTTATTCAAACAATTTCTGACTGGCGTTTTGCCTTTTCTTCAGTTTCTTTCTCTTGTTTTAGACATTTTAGCATTTGGGATTGGCTCTTGAAATTCCTTAGGTGCAGTGCTTATTTTAAGAAATGGTAGCTTAACAGCCCATTGAATGTATTTCAGTGGCTTCGGAGGCTAATTTCCTAACATATGTTTTCATCCAACAGCGTAGGACTTCTTTTGGTTTAATATCAGTGTGGCTGATTTTGCACTTGGTATGAAGATAGTCTAAGCCTTTATCACGTGTCGTATGTTCGACCTGACATTTTGACGAGGATTCCCGATAATTACTTTTGATTATCAAATCTTGAGGAAGATTGTGGCAAAGCATTCAAATACCATGCATACATGAACGCCATTATTAACACCACTGTTTTTAAATATTTAGCAACTGTAAGTTTTGTTTCTGTTTGGGGTCATTAATATCACTTGTCACGAACAGCCTTCAGAAGTTTAATTTCATCCAACGCAGTCTCAGTGAAATGAGAAGCACTCTTTACCACTTTCAAAGACGACACACGCTTGTCGGCAAGATCCCAACATTAGCCAACAGTAGAAAAAATGACCCCAAACTAACTTTCTTGGGTTACTTGATATCTACCTGAAAGAAGTCGCAATTCTATACGGATGGTAACCACTTTTACAATAATCTTATGATCCTTCTTGTTTTCTTATCAGAAACTAAAGTACTCGTCATCATCATCTTCGATGTTTCGTTCCGAGATGAAATGACATGGGTCACTTTATTCGAGTCTCGATTTAGAGTTGAACCATGTTCTTCGTTTTTCCTTTTCTTTTACCTTGGTTTGTGACGCTTCTTCTTTGCTGTAATAGCAAGAACCCTTCGTGTTGGACGTTCCGTTTTACTGTTCATTCCAAATTATTACCTAGTGATAGTAAGGCTAAATCTTAAATTTTAGTGTTTCATTTTTAATGAATCAGTCTTGTTGTGTATGGCGGCCGGTCGCAACACACAAAACTGGTATTCCATTGCAGATGGCGCAACAATCATGTGTTAAAAACAGTTGAAGAACAGACTGCAAATTCTAGCGCGAATATAATTTCCTGCTTAGGATTTGGGTTTCCGGAGTGTTCAAAGTTTTACGCCCCAACCAAAATGTGTTTAAGTTGTGGTGGTGATGTATGAACTCTTACTTACTTTCCCTCTTTCATTTAAAAAACACTTGTTTCATTCCTAATTTAAGTTTGAAGTTAAAGTTTATTACGGTATAAGTTTTTAAATTTTTTTTTTCTATTTTCAGGATTCAATGTTAAAATAAAATTTATGAAGTTACGAACATAATACGTTATCTCTTGAGCAGCGCTCTAGTTGAAGATCTTACAAATCTAAATTATCAATTTTATTTGATGGTGGACGGTTTACTATTAAGTAGATACAAAACATTTGAGGTATTTTTATTGTAAGCAAGGCAAATAATTACATTTCGAAACTTGGAATTTTGTTATTATATTGAATTAATTAATTTTTTTTTATATGTGTTCTAAATAATATATATTTATTGATAATGTAATTTGAAAAATATTTATAATCGATTAAAAAATTAATTGAAGACAAAGACAAGACTTTTTATTTTCAAATAGATTAAGTTTATTTTAAAAAAACTTTTTTTTATATCTTTTTGTGTGTTTGTGGAAGGTGGGTGTAAATTTGGTAACCAAGAAATGAAGAAGTGTTTTATTCTGTAGTACTCTCTTCTATAACTAATAAGATATATATTGGTTTGTGAAAAAAAAAAAAAAGACCTGAAAAGGATTGCTAATATGTGGTTTTTATGTGTATACGTTTTTACTAGTGATTAAAGCCCCGTGAACTGTAATTGGATGTATTGTTCTTCATGCGCTACTTGCGCGTATCACAAAATTTTAGTTTCTTTGTATTCACGTTTGAACTGTTGATAATTTTTGTTTTAATCTTATCTAAACTTGTGCTATCTGTCATTAAATATTATGAAACCTTTGTTCCATGTTTTACAACTATCATGTTCAACCTAATAAATTATTTTATTTCTATCAGTTTGGGCAGGGAACGTGATTTATTGAAATTTGTTTTAAATGTCGGGGTGACAAGTAAATTTTTCAGCAAGATGGGCGATAGTGATGCAAGGATTACAAGGTTGTGAATAGGCTTGAAGATATGTCAAATTATATAATTGAGAAATGGCGATGAAAATGTGTTCGATTTCACGAAGATTTATGGTGTTTAATAAGAGACAGAAATTCGACCGCTGAATGGGAATTTAAAACAACTATATGAAAAAAAATGCATAAATCAAGAGCTAAATTAGTTTTTATTGGTAAAAATGTCTTGTATTTTATAATAAGAACGCCAAAAACTTGCTAAAGATGCTTGGGATAATCTTTAACAAGACGATAGGATAACGGATTCATAGGTGCCTTAGATTCTCAAATCCTTTTGAATTTAAATTAGAGAATTTTAAGTCATGGAAGATTATAAAAACTAAGAAGGGTGGATGGCAAAAAAGGGATGATATTGTCATGTAGAGTTTTTGGTGCATTAGTATTGGCCCATCTACCAAAATTTTATTTAGATAGAGAATTGGATTCCCACAAAGAAAGCGTTCTCTATTTTTGTTGGGTACAAGCAGAACACAATAGGCTACCTTTATTGTGCTGAAAAATCAAAAAGGGTGGTTACTTCCCATTATGTGATTTTCTTTTAAAATAAACGGTAGTGAATGGGGAAAATGGAGAAATCAACTGACTGCAAACAATGGGGAGAAGACGAGTTTATTCTTCAATAAAATTTCAAGTCTCAATTCGGGGAAGATAGAATCAATAGGAAACTCTGATTTGAATTACGTCTGACAATACTAGGGAATTGAAAAATGAGCTAAGGATGAAATTAGGCTTTAGATTATATACGATATCCGTTGATGGAGAGGAGAACTAAAAGAATATTAAGCTTATGAAGTTTATAGTGCCTCTGGGACAGAAACATTACACAAAGTAGTGCGAGGCCCTATCTCTGAAGATAGATATTTATGGAAGGAAGCTATGACCAGCGAATATTTATCTTTTAAAGAAACTTAGCATGGTCATTGGTAGATTTGCCGCGAAAGATAAAAGCGAATAGATATTCAAATTAAAAAATGACTGAATGGAGATATTCCTCAATATAAGGTACGTTATTCGACAAAGGGTTTTCACTCAAAATTATTGGGGGGGAATTACAAGGAGACTTTTTTTTCTGTGTGAGAAATTCTACAGTTTTGAGTTTTGCATGCCCTTTGGTTTGTGGGCAGAATCTACTATAGATCTTAGGATGTAGTGACTTTATTTCTCAAACAGTGCAATTTTAAAGAGCTGGTTTGTATGGAATAAACTGAGAATGTTGTGGTTTTTAAAGGCACACAAAAACGGTTCTTTTATGGGTTTGATGAATTCCACAAGTGTTATTTAAAAAAATTTTAATGTTTTTATCAAAATGAATTTTTAGAGGTCAACTACGGAAACATACGTTTATAATCATGTTTAATGGCAAACATATTAGTATGGTTGCATTTATGTTGACGACTTTTTGATTTTCTATAATGACAAAATGAAAAATAACAGAGTTAGTATAAATGGAGCCTTCTCTTTGAATCACAATTCCTATATTGTAAATTTGTAATTGAGAATTTTGTTATGATGGATTTGTAAACTGTTACTACACTTGCAGAACTTGGACTAAATTTGGAAAAGGTGAAAGAGAATGCGAAGAAAAATCCACTCATTTCCGTATCATTGATAGGATATTTTTATGTATATGACAATGAATGTAGTCTGACATTACTTATATTTTAGTTTATTAAGTCATTTAATACATGTTGTGATGGAAAAACATTGGTTGGTAACAAAAAGAACTCCTGAGATATATAAAAGGCACATTGGATTGTTGTTTAGTGTATCAGAAGAGTGTTGAAGTTGAGCTGGATTTAAATCGATGCTTGTTAGGACAACGACAAAGTTTAACAAAGATCCTATGATTATGTATTTCATGTATATCACCCTCCTAGGCCATTGATGATGTAAATTTTATTTAAATATTGGCATGGAGGGTAAAAAAAATGGGACACAGAGCTAATAATGAACGGGTGGGAAGATCATGCCCATCCGTTACGGCCCACTCCACTTATTGACTCGCTGAACTTCTCCCTATGTGTTTGTCAAGATATTCGCTTGGACGGTCTTGGACCAAGGACATTATTCCCTATTTTTTTTCAATAAAAAAGAAACTGGGGTGTATTGGGGTCCTTGCCGCCAAAGGGGACTACGGTATCGGTTTGCAATGTTGGTTGAGGGAAAGAAGCACTTTGAGAAGTGGTATGACGTGCAGGTCAAAGAAAATTATGTCTTTGATTTTAACCGCGAGATGTAAACAGTGTTTCGTGAAAGATGTAGAGATCTTACGGGAAGCCTTTCTAAGGTTAGAGATCTGCTTATGGAATAATAGCAAAGTTGTATCCTTTCAGAGAGGCGTGTCGATCCCTTAGTGGCCATTTTGGTTAAACGCCCGAATGTCACCTTGAGGAGATTACCCATCGGTATTATCCCTAACGGTGGCTACCAGTGTGCAGACCAAAAAGTTGCACGTCGCCTTACAATGTCTCTGCTGGAGGGCCCACCGACGCGGTGTCTTATCCTTCATGTGGGTAACGGCCGTGAGGAATTAAGTGTTATGGGCGACGTTCGTAGACGACGTTGTTAAAGCTGGAGATACGACCACGTCTTCAGTTCTGGCCGCTGTTATTGGCAACGGGTGCGCTCGTTTTATTCCCGACAGGACCAATCTTATCAAAAAAACATCCGCCCACGAGACTATGGAAACGCGCTATGTAGCGACCATGGCTTGCGTGGAAAAAAAAGTTTTAAGAAGCCGCGGCTCTTATGGTTCGTAGAGATGTGGGAGTGTACGTTTATTGCGATGAAAACACCTTAGACAAGGACTTGAACAACTTTGTACTCTAGCACGAGTGTATAACATGGAAGCCCCTTTTTTAGGGATGCATTCTTTGGCGGCGTACAAATTATATCAAACTGTTCAGAAGCAGACCTTTCTTGTGGAGAGAGTTGAAGTACTTGGACGTGTGTTATTCATGGTATCCTTACATTTGCAAGTACAAACAATATTCCCATCGGGCCACCCAAAATTCACTTGGAACCAAAGTTGTCCGTCTAGTGACCGAGTTAGAAGCAATAGCCAAAGTTACAGTGTACCAAGTCCACCGGGATTTTATCATACCGTATTGCCTCTACACGGAATATGCACGAAAGTTAATGTTCATTCTTGTAGAAATGCCGAAAAGAGAAAAACCCAGGGCGCGTGTCAAGCATAACGACAAAAAAAGATCGCTTGATGGTTGACAGGCGTTTGGTGATTGGACAAGATCCGGAAAGCGTTGAGAAAAAGCTACACCGTTAAAAGCAGTACACGAAGTGTGGGGTACAATGTATTTGTTTACGATGTCAGACTCGTTAGGCGGATTGTTTCACGGGTACATTGATACTTTTTTGATAAAACTAAACAAGAAGCGCGGATGGCCAAATTGTGTACCCACAAGATATTAAGCTAGCTTAATTCAAAATTTATGAGGAAAGGGAAGAGATAAAACTTGATTTTCTCCTCTCGCTTTGTTTTTAAAAACATGGTCTCAGCATATGGTTAAACTCTTTTTATAATTCGCTATAGGAAAAGTTTGGACAAAGACCCAATCTACCACACCTTAACCGTTGTCGACGACTATCAGGGCATCCCACAAAGTACCTGAGGATCGTACATCACCATGGACCATCGTCTTGATGTAAATGATGAGGTTATGTTTTCAATTAAGGATGGTACGTGACGCGTTACGCCACTAACCCTAACCGAGTGTGGTTGGGTGGCATGCTATACTACTGCTATGCAGGGTTGCACCTTATTACAGAATCCTTGAATGTTGGGGGCCGCGTTCTTGTATACGTTACAGATAGCGTTCTATTCACGGAAACGCCCCGGCGATTGGTGGTCAACGGACAGGAGATATTTGAGGTTGACCTCACTGACGAAAACTTCAAGCTTACGGTCTGGGAAGCTACATGTTAGCGCCTTTGTATCTGGCCATCCTAAGAATTACGCGTACGTGTTTGTGTTGGTGGCGATCCTGCCAAACTAAAACTGTGTGCAAGGTTTGTGGGATTCACCATAAAATAGGCAACTGGAACGACGTTAATTTTGCTATTGAAAAGCGATGGCCCACCGAACGGGCCACGGAAAGATAATACAGATACCGCACAAAATTGTAAGAAAAGGTCTTGAGACTGTATGTTCGATTCGCAGACTAAAGCCCCCCCAAAAACCCTTTTTATCCCAAACGGCGGATAACAGATGTTAAAATTTATGTTGCGTTTGGGTATCAGAGTCCTTGGAAACGCAATCGCTACGCCCCAAAAATTGATCATTTTGATTGGCTGAATGTCACCTTTTTTTAAACTTTCACTCTAAAACGTTTCCCCTGAAATCCCCTTTTTCAAAAAATTTTGGGGATTATTTTTATATTTTTTCTGCATGGGAAAAAACCCCTATTTTTTTACTGACTTATTTTATGCACCCGGAGATACTTTTTTTATTTTTTTTACGGCCAGTAAATCCTTCACCTACCCGATTATTTATACCCCAAATTTTAAATTTGTTGTTTTTTTTTATATTTTTTAAATTTTTGGGAAATTTTTTTTCCTTGTATATATTTTAAATTGAAAACCCCCTGACGTGTAAAATTTTATTCAAATACTCTTTAAACTGTACTTTTTTAAATTAATACAGAGGCCACTATCCCCTAAAGAGTCAGAAAATTTTTTATTGTTTCCTCTAAAAAACCCCCCGGGGTATAAATTTGCTTTAAGGGGTAAGTTTTATTCGATAACTATAATTTTTGGGGAAAAAAAATATTTAAGTACACATTTCATGACGTGAGCCCCCTTTCTAAAATTTTTATTTGTGTGTAAATAAAAAATTCCAAATATACTTTTTTATTGTGTGAGATAAATTTGTTAAAAAAACTTTTATTTGTGTGTAAATAAGGGATTCCCCAAATTTTCTTTTTTGCGGTTTTTAGCTATATTTTTTTTAAACTTTGATTTGATAATAAAAAATTCCAAGTATATTTTTTATGGTGTGAGATTTAGTTGTATAAACTTTTATTTGTTTGTAAATAAATATTCCAAGTAAACTTTATGGCGTGAAAAAATATTTTTAAAATTTGATTTGAGTAAATAAAAATATTTCAAGTATAATTTTCATGACATGAGCTATTTTTTGTGGAATAAATATTATAAAAAAAGTTATGTTTGTGTTTAACGGGCCACCCACCTATCTCCTATCCCCATAAATACAAGTTTTATTAGCTTTAAGCTCAGTCTCAAAAATATGGACAAGTTAAAAAAATTCAATTTCGGCCATATCCCGCGGCCTCTTTCCCGCTGTGGAAAGTCACCCTTTTGTATCGGGCTTTATCCGTCACTTGGACACAATGTATACTTTAAATTTGATGAAATCACATTTGGGATTATGCTTTAAAGGCAACCAGGTTTTGACAAGATGGGTCAAGTCCCGCGTCATATTCTGTAAGGGTTTGCCGGAAAAGGATGAAACCTTTAAAGATCTCCACAGCTGATATCCCGGATGGGCCTTTTTAATTTTGGGGAAGCCAACGAAAATGGTTGTCAATTTTTCACCAAAGGATGCCTCATCAAAATATTAGCGTCATGTACCTTATACAAAATATAAATTCCCCCAGGGCAAGGGCCAAAGTGACTTTTTTTTTAAAAGCACATTTTATCGTGCTTTTTAAAAATTCCCCCGGGATTTAAAACTTTAGATTTCAACACTTTTTCAAAGGAAAAATGTCCTTTAAAATCCCTGTGTTTTAAAAAGGCTTCATTGATGCTTCAAGTATCCCCCCGGGTAGGCCCATTTTATTGTTTTTTTTCAAAAAAAGGTACACCAGGGAAAGGTTCAGATTAGAATCCACAAAATTTAGAGTGCTGCGTGTTACTAAACCCCGCAAAAGCTATAAAAACACAGGCACTTCCCAATTACAGACATTTTTATAACCATGAGTCCCCCAAAGGTGAAGGCAGGCCCTCCACAACGTGTCGCCTTGCTGAAAACGCCGACAAGAAACTGATTGACTCTGTTTGCGAGTGTGCCTATAACACTTTAAAAAAGGGCGATTTCCCCTTTGAAAAATGCGCGGGGCCCAAAGTTAGTGGTATTAATTTAATAATGTTGAGCTGTTCCAAAAGTTGGATTTACTGAGTTTAGATATTTAATAATGGCGAAACTAAAACTATTGAGGGCCCGGGGAATTTGTGAGATGGGAAAGTTTAAAAAAACCTTTTTTGCCTGGGGGTCTAGGGGGAAAAGGTTTTCCGGGGGGTTTGTGTGGGGTCTGGGGTTTAAACCCCCAGTCGGGGGGCCCGTTTTTTTTGATTCCCCAAAAAACCCTTTCCCTTTCCCTTTTTAAAAGGGGCGTGTATTAATCCAAAAAATTTTTAAAAAAAGGGGAATTTGCCGGGCCCTTTTCCCCCGGGGTTTTGGGGGTCCCACTTTAAAAAATGTAGGTCCCCCTTTTTTATCTCAAAACCCAAACCCTCCAAACCCCTTTTGTGCAAGGGGTTTTAAAAAAACCCAAAAGGGGTTTTGAAAAACCCGGGGGAAATTTAAAAAATAATAATCTTTGGGGGTTGTTTTGGGGTCAGTTTTTTGTTTGGGTTTTCCGGGGGTTTTTTTTTAAAAAATTTGGGGGTTTTTAAAATTTTTTTGGGGAAATTGAGGTCGGTAATTGTTTTAATTTTCAACTGTCGAAAAAAAAAAAACCCAATTTTGGCCGGGGGACAATATTTTAGGGCCCCCGGGGGGTTTTTTGGTTTTTTAAGGGGCTGACTAAAGGGGAAAGATGTTGACACAAGGGGGGCGATAACGGGGGGGCCCCCTTTAAAAAAAGTGGGGAAAAAACCAGGGCATGGGGGGTTACAACCCCAAAAAATTTAATTTTTAAAAATAAAACTTTTTTTAAAAATTCTATATCTTTTTTTGAAAAAAATTAAAATTAGTGTTAAACGCCCCTTTTTTTCTTTTTGGGAAATTTTTTTTATTCAGTTGTAATTTTGGTAAAAAAAAAATTTTTAAAAAAATTTTGGGTGTAGTTTAAATTTTTTAAAAATTTTTTTTTTTTTTAAAAAAATTTTGAAAAAAAGTTTTGGATGTTTCGAGGTTTTAAAAACCCGGGATATTTAAGCTTTTTCCCCTTTTGGGTTTGGTTTTTTGCCAAATTTTAATGTATAAGGGGGTTTTTTTTTTCCCTTTTTTTTTTATGTTGTACTGTAGCTTTTGCTAATTTTTTAAAAAAAATTTTTTTTTTTAGGAGAAAAGGGTTTTGGGGAAACCGGTTTTCTTTTGGGGTTTTTCGTTTTTCTTTTTTCCCCGGGTCTTTTTATTTTTTTTTTTGTCCGTTTTCTTTTTTTCTTGCAAATTTTTATTTATTAGGGGCCCCCCTATTGTTATGAAAATGTGTATTTGGTTTTTTTTTTATTTAATTTTTTTAGGGGGGGTCTTTTTTTGGAAAAATTTTCATTTTTTTTTCTAGGGGCACCCAAAAAATGAGGTCAAGGGTTTAAAACGGGCCCTTTTTGCCCAAATGTGAAAAACAAGTCAGGCGTTTTTTGGGGGCCCCCAAAAAATGGTAGGTTTTTTTATTTGGGAAAAGGGGGGTTTTTTCTAAAAAAAAAATTTCAAAAAAATTTAGACCCTTTTTTTTAAAACTTTGGGGGGGAATTTTTTTAAAAATTTTTCCTTTAAATTTTTTTTTTTTTTTGGGGGGTTTTTAAAAATTTTTGGGGGGGAAAGGGGGCCCCCAAAAATTTTTTAAACTTTTTAAAAGCCATAAAAATTTTTTTTTTTAAATTTAAATTTATTTTCCCCTTTTATGGGAAAACGGGGCCGGGGGAAAATACTGGGAAAGGGTTATGTTTAGCTGTTATTTTTTTATTTAGTGAAAAAAATTGGGGTTTTTTTGGGGGTAAAAATCTCTTTTTTTTTTTAAAAATTTTCTTTCTTGGGGGAGAGAAAAAGGGGGTTTTAAAAAAAATTTTCTTTGGGGAAAACCCCCCCAAAAAAAAAACCCTTTTTTTTCGGGGGTTTTGCGGGTGCGGGTTTTTGGGCACTGTTTGGGGGAGTTAAGGCCCAAAACCCCAAGGGGGGTTTGGGGGGCCTGGGGAAAGGGACGAAAAGGGGTCATTTCCCAAAAAAAAGGGGTTTGCCCCGGGTTTTGGGGGGACGGGGGGATTTTTTTTCTAGTGGAGTGTTGATAAAACCCAATTTTTTCATTTTCCTTTTAAAAAAATTTGTTAAAAAAAAAAAATTTAAAAAATGTTTCCCCGAGCTTTATTTATATTGAAAAAATTTTTTATCCCCAAAAAAAAAATTAAATTTTGTGTGTTGGGAATTGGTCCATGCTTGTTAAAAATTTAAAATTTTTTGTGTTTAGTTTGGGTTTTTAAATATTGTGTTTGAATATTTTTTTTAAAAAAATTTTTTAGCACCCAAAAAAAGGGGAAAGGGAAAAAAAAAAAAAACCTTTTTTTTTTTGGGCATCATTTTTTTTCCCCCCCCAAACCCTTTTCTTTTTTTTTTTGGGGGCAGTTTTTTCAAACGGGGGGTACCCCAAAAAAGTTTAAAAAGGGGGAAAAGTTAAAAAAATTTAAAAATTGGGCCCCTTTATAGAAAAGCCAAATTTTTGGGGAAGTTTTTATTGGTTTTTTTTCTTTCTTTTTTTCCTGTTTTTTGTTCCCGGTAGGGGACTGTTTCCCAAAAATTTTTTTTTTAAAATTCCTTATTTGGACCATTCTTTTTTTAAAAAATTTTGGGGCCCCTTTCTCAACTTTCTCAAAAAATTTTTGCCTATAAAAAAAAAAAAGCACTGGGCAAAAAAAATTTAGGGGGCCCTCTTTTTTGAAAGTTTTTTTTTCCCCCAAATATTTTTTAAAAAGGGCCAGGGGGCCCAAAACCCCCCCCTTTCCTAAAAAATTTTTGGTTCATTTTTAAAAAATTTCCGCTCCAGAACCCCCAAACTAAACATTTTGTTTTAAAAAAAATTTTTTGGGTGTTTATTTTTTCTATTTTTCTTTTTTTTGAAAAATTTTTTTTAAAGGGGTTTTTTTATTAAGCCCCCTTTTTTACTCCCCGTTGGGTTTAAAAAGCACTTACGCTAATGAAAAAATTGGTAGGGTATTTTTTTTTGAAATGGGGGGGCCCTTACATTTTAAAAGGGGGAAACCCCCAAAACCACGGGGGGGCCCCGGGCCCTTCCCCCCCCTTTAAAATTTTTTTAAAAAAATTGTAAAAAATTTTTGGGGGGGATTTTTTTCCAAAAAAATTGGGGGTTTTTTAAAAATTTCCCAAAATTTTGATTTTTAAATAAAAGGGGGTGTTGGGTTTTAAAACAGTGGGAGTCTCTCTAAATTTTTTGGGGCCTTTTTTTAAAAAAAATTTTTAAATTTTAATTTTTTTTTTCCCCCAAAGTTTAAAATATTTTAAAAAATTTTAAAAATGGGGTTTTTTTTTTTTAAAACCCTTTTTTTTAAAAAATTTTATTTTTTATATGGGGGGTTTTTTTTTCAATTTTTTTTTTCATGCCCAAGGGGCCCCCAATCAAAAAACAGTTTAAAAAACCGCCCCCTTTAAAAGTTCCCCCGTTTTTTTTTTGTTTTCTTTTCATTTTTAAAATTTTAAAAAGGAATCCCCCCCAATTAAATACAAAAAAGTTTTTTTTTTTTTTTCCCATTATCTTTATTTTTAACAACCCCCAGTGAATTTTCAAAATTTTTGCTGGAATGTTTATGGCCCCCTTTTTTAAAAATACAAAGTAAAGGTGTTTTTTTTTAAAAAAAAAAAGGCCCCAAAGGTTATTTTTTTTAAAAAAAATGACAGCTATTTTTTTAAAAATTTAAAACCCAGTAAAGGGTGTAATTTTATAGGGGGTTATATAAAAAAAATCTTTTTGAAAAAATTTAAAAAGGTATAGATGTAAAAAAAAAATTTTTGGGGGTTTTTTTGAAAATTAAAAAAAAACCCCTGGCATTTTGTATTTTTTGGGGGTTTTTGTGTGAAAAATTTGGGGAAAATTTTATTTTTAAAACTATTTAATTTTTTTTTCCTTTTTTACAAAGGAATTTAAAAAAATTTTTTAAACTTTCCCCCATTTGGTTTTACTTATTAAAATTTTTAAAATTAAAAAAAAAGTTAATTTTTTTGGGTTTTTTTCATTGGGGGGAGGGGAAAGATAAGGGTACTTCCCCCCTCCCAAAATTTTTTTGGGTTTTTGCCCCCCCCAAAAAAAAATTGGGGTTAAAAATAAATATTGTGAAAAAAATTTTTTCTTTATTTACAACTTCAAAAAAAAAGTTCCCTATAAAACTTTTAAAAATTTCCCCCAAGCCTTTTTAAAAATTTCCCCCAAAAAAAAGTTTTATAACTTTTTTTCCTTAAAAAAAAGGGGGAAAAATTTTGTTTAAAAAACCAAAATTTTTTTATACATTTTTTTTTTAAAAAGGGAAAAAAAATTAAAAAAAATTTTTAAAAAAAATTTTTACTAAAAGGTTTTTAAAGGGAAGTAAAAAAAAAAATTCCCCTTTTAGTTCTAAAATGTTATACAGATGAAAAAAAAAATTTTCCCCAATAAAAAAAAAAAAACAAATATTTTTTTTTTTCTCAATTTTCTCAAAAAAAAAAAAAAAAAAAACAATGAAAATGCACATTTTAATGGGGAGCAATTTTTCCCCTTTCTATTTTGGGTCCCAAAACCCCAAAACCTTTTTTAAAAAAAAAACCAATTTTTTTAAAACTAAAAAAATAAAGAAAAAAACCAAAAAAAACCCCCTTTTTACATGTGGTACACAGGTATTTTTATAAAAAACCCCAAAAAACTTTTTTGTTTTTTAAAAAAAAAAACATTTTAAAAAAAAAAAAAACAAAAGTTTTTTTTACAAAAAATGTTTTTTTTTTTTTAAATTTTTTGTTCTTTAGTTTTTTTTTTTTAAATTAAAAGTTTTTTTTAAAATTTAACTCGAATGAAACATGCTGTTTTTTTCCCCAAAAAGAAAAAAAATGGGGGCCCCCAAAAAGGGGTTGGAAAATTTTAAAAAGTTTTGGGGGTTAGGTTGGGACTTTTTAAAAGTTGGGGGTCGAAATTAACTCCCCAAAATTTTTTTGTTTTTTTTAGAGGGGCCCATTCTTTTTTCCCCCCCTTTTTGGGGGCTTTTTTTATGGGGCCCCCAAAAAAACCCCAAAAATAAAAAAAAGGGGCTTTGAAAAAAGGGACCATTTGTTTTGGGCAACATTTGGATTAAATTTACTCTTTTTAAAAAAACCCCAAAAATTTAAAAATTTTTGAATGTTTAAAATTTTTTTTTAAAAAAAAAATGATCCAAGACAAAAAATAGAAAACTTTTTTTTTCCAAAAAATTTGGGTCTTTTTTAAAACTTCAAAAAAAACCAATATTGTTTAAAAAAATTTTTTTTAAAGGGGTGTTTTAAAGGTACCCAAAATAAAAAACAAAACAAGAAAAAAACCCAAGGGGGAAATTTTAAAAAAAAAATTTTTAATAAAAAAAAATTTCAAAAAAATTGCTTATGAATGTTTTAAAAAAAAAACAGGGCCTTTAAATCGATGTAGAAAAAAAAAAAAGGTGAAAAAAGATTTAAGAAACTAATTAGTATCATAAAAAAAAAGCAAATTTAAAAATTTTAAAACCACTTTTTAAAAAAAAATTTTTCCTTTTTTTTTTTAATTTGTTTTTTATATAAAGTAGAAAAAAAAAGGGGGGGGAAAATAAAAATTTATAAAGTGAAAAAATTTAAAATTTGGGGCTTTTTCAATACCCCTAAAAAATTTTTATTTTTTAAAGGGGTTATATTTTTTTTTTTGGGGAAACCCTTTCATTAACACAAAAAAACTAAACTTTTTGTTTTTTTATAAAAAAAAATAGTGACTTTGCATCTTTTCTTATTTAAAATTTAAAAAAAATAGTTTTTAAAAATTAAAAAAATTTAAAAATTTTTAAAAAAATTTACTAAAAAAAAATTTTTTTTTTATTTTTTTGGGTCCAAAAAAAAAATTTAAAACCTACAAAAAATTTTTGGGTGGGTTTAAAGGGGGTTTTGGCCCAAAGCTTTTTGAGAAGAAAAAAGAAGCCTTTAAAGAGTTCAGGTTTTAATTAAATTTTCCAGCAAATTTAAAATAGAGGGGGGGTTTTGGAATCCAAAAATTTTTTATGTTAAAAGGGGGGCCCAAAAAGGAAAACCCCAGGGAAAAAGGAAAGGGGAAAAGGGGGTTAGAAAAGGATAACTTTGATTTTTTCCCCACTACTAAAAAACAAAAAACCAAAAATTGATAAAAAAAATTTTTTTAAAATTTTTTTCACTATTTAAAAAGGGGAAAATTTTGGGGGGAACACCAGGGGGGTTTTTTTTTGGAAAAATTTTTTTTAAAATTTTTTTTTAAATTTTTTCGCAAATTTTGGGGGGAAATGTGAAAAAAAAAACAGGAGGGTTTGTTTCAAATTTTAAAATTTTTTTTTAAAAAAATTCATTTAAAAAACCCCATTTTTTTTAAAAAAATTTTGGGGGGTTTTTTTTTGGGGGTAAAAAAAATTTACTTGTAAATTTTTAGTTGAGGAATTTTTTGAAAAATATTTGTGGCAGGGGGGGGGGTTTGAAAAAAAAGGGAAACTTTTCCCCCCTTTTTTTTTTAAATCTTGCCTTAGTTTTTTTGCTTCAGGGGGTTTAGAAAAATTGGGGGCTTTGTTAGGTATTAGTAAGGAAGCTTTTTGAATAAAAACCCAAAAATTTTTTTTTAAAGAAGATGGGGGAAAAAAATAGGTTTAAATTTAACTTTTGAAAAAATTTAAGCCCATTTTTCACACAGAAAAAAACCCGATTGGGGGGGGAAAATTTTTTGTGTATTTCAAAAAAAAAAATTTTCAAATTTTTGGGAAAAAATTTTTTTAACTATTTTTTTGGGGTTTAAAAATTTGGAAAATTTGCAAAAAAAAAAAATTTTTTTGCTGCATGCTATTATTAAAAAAGGGGGGTTTTTTTAAAAATTTTTTCCCCTTTTCCCCTAGAAAAATTTTGACTTGAACATAAAAAAAAAAAAAAAAAATTTTAATTTCCCAAAGGTGATGGTTTGTAGTTGAAAAAAAGTCTTTTTTTTGGTTTGATAAAAAATATTGGTTTTAAAAAAAAACAAAGTGTTGGGAAATTTAATTTGGGTTTTTCAAAAATAGTTAAATTTTTGGGGGGGGGGTGGAGGGGGTTTTTTTTCCCTTTTTAAAAAAAAGGGGGAATTTTTTTTAAAGGAAGGGGCCCTGCAGCAAAAATGGAAGAAAAGGGAAAACTTGTTAATTTTTTTGGGACGGGAAAACCCAATTGGAAGGAAACTAAAAAGGGCCCGGGGGACACGTTAAGGGGATTTTTTTAAAAATTTAAAAAAAAAAAAAAGGGAAAAAGGGTGGTTTTTTTTTTTTTTTTTGGGGAAAAAAAGTTTTTTTGTTTTAAAAATTTCCCGGGAAAACATCAGACTTTTTTTTAAAAATTTAAAAAAAAATTTGGGTTGGGCCCAAAAAAAAAATAATGGAGGTTTTCAAAAAATTATTTTTTCCAAATTTTTTTTAGATAATCTTGTAAAATTTGGGTTAAAATACTTAGTTATGTATGTATTTGTAAAGGTTTTTTGCATATTAAAATTTTTAGGGGGCGGGGAAAATTTTGGGGTTTTTTTGGGGGAAAAAATTTTTTTTTTCAGATTGTACCCCTTTATGTTTAAAATATTGTGTGTTTTTTTTTTGGGCGCTCGTGTGTTAGGGAATTTTAAAAAAAATCGCCCTTAACTGAACATGGTTTTTGGTTTGGGGAACTTTTTAATTTTGAAAGTAAAAATTTTTTGTTTATACATGAAAATTTTCCCTTTTTTAAAAAATGTTTTAAAGGGGGCAAAGGGAAAGGGGAATGAAAGGGGGGATACCCATGATGGGTTTTTCCATTAAAAAAAGGGGCCCCAAAAAAATTTTGGTTAGTGGGGGAAAAATTTTAAAATTTTTCTTTTGATTTTAAAAAAAATTTTAAATTTTAAAAAAATTTTTTAAAAAAAAAACCAAAAAAAATTTTAAAAAGGGGGTCAAAAAAAAACCCCTTTTTTTGGGGGAAAAGGGATTTTCCCCTTTATTAAAAGGTTGGGGCAAATTTAAAAACGGGTTTTTTTTGGTTTTGTTTTTAAAAAATTTTTAATATAAAAAGATTCCCCCAAAAATGTTTTTCCAAAAAATTTTTTAAAGAAAAACCCCTTTTTTAAAAAAAAAATTTTTTTTTTAAAAAAAAATTTTTAAAAAAATTTTAAAAATTTTTTATTTTAACTAGAAAATTTTTTTCAGAATTTTCCTTTTTTTTTCAAATCGTTTTTAAAGGTTTTTTAAAAATTTTTAAAAAAACAAAAAAAAAACCCCTCATTACATTTTTTAAAAAATTTAAAAAAAAACAAAAAAAAAAAACACGGGGGTTTAATAAAAAGGAAAATTTTTGTTTAAATTTTTTTAAAAAAAAAATTTTTGGATTTTTACCCCCGGGAAAAATTATATAATTTGGGCTAGCCAAAAAATAGCACAAAACCAAAGCAAAAAAAAACCCCAAAAATAACCTTTTAAAACCAAAAAGGTTTTTACCCAAAAGGTTTTTAAAAAACCAAAAAACCCCCTTTTTTTTTTCCTTTGGGGTTTTCAGAAAAAATACCTTAATTAACGTAAAAAAAATTTCCCTAAATTGTTTTTTTTTTCACCCGGGGGTTTCCTTTAGAATTTTAAAAAATTTTTAAAAAAAAAGGTGTTGAAAAATTTTTTTTGCCCCAAAAAACTTGGAAAAAACCTATTTTTTTTGGATGGGGTTTTTTCATTAGTGTTTAAATAAAAAAAAAAAATGGTATAAAAAATTGAAAAAGTTATTTTTTTCCAAAAAAAATTTTTTTTTGGAAAAAGGGGGTTTTTAAAAAGGGGAAAACTTTTTAAAAAAAAAAAAGTTTTTAAAAGGGGAAAAGAAGGGGAAAAATTTTAAAAAAAGGAATGTTTTTAAAGGGTTTAAAAGGGAGGGGATAAAAAAAAAAAAAACCCTTTAACATTTAAGAGCCCCTTTTTTTTCGTATTAAAAATTTTTCCTTTACTAAAAAAAAACACAAAAAAAAAATTAAAAAAGGCGGGTGTCCCCCTTTTTGGGGGTTTTAAAGTTCTATTTAAAAAATAAAAAAATTGTTTAAAAATTTTTTCCCAAAAACCCTTTTTTGGGGTTTAAAAAATTTTAAAAAAATTTAAATTTTTTGCTTCTTTGTCTTGTATGGGGGTTTTTAAAAAAAAACCCCGACCCCAAAGGAACATTATATACCAATTTTTGGGGTTTGTGGTTTTCAATTGGGGTTTTTTTTTTAAAAAATTTTTTTTTTATTTTTTTTTTAAAAAATTTTTAAAAGTAGGGAGGGGGAGGAAAGGTTAAAATTTAAGTTGGGGTGTGGGGGCCCTTACCCCTTTTTTCGGGGAAAAAAAAAGTTGCGGTTTTCCCCTTCTTTTTCCCGTTCGGGGGTTTTTGGGAAAAGGTTTAAAAAAACCCCAATTTTGGGTGTGCTTAAACCCCAAGGGGTTTCCCCAAAATTTCCTTGTTTCATAATGGGGGGAAAAAACCCCTTTTCCCACCCCCCTTCCCCAAAAATTTTTTTTTTGGGGGGGGGCTTTTTTTAGAGAGTCGGGGTTTTTGGGGGTTTCCAATCAAAAAATTTTTAAGGGATTTTAAAAAGGGTTGTGGGGGGGGGTTTAAAAAATTTTTAAAAGAGGAAAATTGAAAAAATTTTTTGGTTTAATTTTTCAAAAAGCGCATACAGAAAAGAAAAGAAAAATTTTAATGGGGGGGCCCTTTAAGGGGAAAAAATTTTTTTTTCAAAAAAAAGGAATAATTTTAAAGGGGTTTAAATTTTAAAAAAATTTTTTTTTTTTGGTTTTTTTTAAGGGGTTTTTTATAAAAATTTTTTTAGAATTTTTAAAAAAGTATGTATTTTTGTGTTTTTAAAAAAGTATTTCCCCAAAACTTTTGCTTTTTTTTGTCCCCTTTTTGGAATAAAAAAAAAAAGAGCTGCAAAAATTTTTTGATTTGGGTTTAAAGCAGGGGGAGGGGAAATTTTTTTCTTTTTTATAAAATTTTTTGGGAAAAATAGAAAAACTATTTATTTTAAAAATTTTTTTTTTTTTTAAAAAAAACAAAGTTAAGTTTCAATTTTTTTTTAAAGGGGAATGGGGGAGAGGAAAAAACATTTTAAAATGTTCAAAATTTTTTTCCTTTTTAAATAACCCCTTTTTAAGGGGTATTTTTGTGCCGGGGAAAAATTATTTAAAAATTTTGGTTTGCTTTTTAAAAAACCCAAAATTTTGCACAAGGCAAAGGCTGCCCCCCATATAAAAAAATTTTTAAAAAAAATTTTTGGAAAAAAATTTTTTTGGCCCCCCCAAAAAATTTTTATTTTTTATTAGGGGTTTTTAAAAAAAAGGAAAAGAAAAAATTTACCCCAATTAAAGGGGTTTTTTTTTTAAAAGTAATTTGTTTCCCCCCTAACCTCACCCCTTTAAAATTTTTTGTTTTTTTTCTAATTTTAAGGGGTTTTTGAAAAAATTGGGGATTTTTTAGAAAAAATTTTAAAAGGGTTTTTTTTGAGTGTCATTGTTTAAAAATTATTTTTTTATACTTAAAATTTAAAAAGCTTTATAAACTTTTTTATTTTTCCCCTTTTGTGTATAAAAAAAATAAAATTTTAGTAAAAATTTTTTTAAAAAAGGAAAGGGGTTAAAAAATTATGCAAAAAAAAGGGGTTTTCCTTTTTAATTTAAAAATTTTTTTCCCAAAAAGGCAAATTTTTTTTTCCCAAAACCATAAGTTTGGGGTTTTTTTTTAAACCAAATTTTGAACGGGGTTTTTTCCAAAACCCCAAAATTTTTAATAATTTTGCAACCATTTTAAAAAAAAATTTGCCCCAGATGTTAAATTATTTAAAAAGGAAAAAATTTTATATTTAAGTTTTTTTTTTTGGGAGTATTTTTCGGTTTTTGAAAATTGAAAAAGGAAAATGCTCAAGGGTTTTTTTTTTTGGGGAGACTTTTTCTTCTTTGATTTTAGACTTTTTTTTTTTGTTTGATTTTTTTTTAAGGTTTTGCTTCATCTACTGGGATCCCCTTTTCCTTTGATTTTTGTGTGTTTTTTTTTTTTCCCCTTTTGATTTTTTTTTTTGTCCTTTTTTTTTCCCCCAATTTTAAAAAATTTTTTCTGGTCCCTTAAAATTCCCCTTAAAAGGAAGGTTTTTGGTTTGTCTTTTTTGGGATCAATGAAGAAAAAATGCCCCTTTTTTTTTTACGAGATAAAAGAGCTTAAACCCCGGATGTAAGGGGTTTTTTAAATTTTGGGTTGTAAAAACCCCCTTTTTTTTTTTTTTGCTACCCCCTTTTTATGGGGGGTCTTTACTTTTATAATCTTATCTTGGTTTGGGGTTTGGGGTGGGGATTTTTTTAATAAGGCTTTAAGTTTCCTTTTTTTCTAAGTTTTTTCGTTTTGTCACCTGCTCCTTTTTTATTAAACTTAAAAGAATTTAAAAATTTTTTTTGTCAAAACCCCCTTTTGGGCCCCCTTTTTTTTCAGGGAAAAAAATTTTGGTTTTTGGGGTTTTTGGTTTTTTAAACCCCCTTTATTTTTAAAGGGTTTGGGGAAGGTTTTTTTTTAATTTTGGGGTTTTTTCCAATTTTTTTTAAAAGGGGGGCTTTTTTTGGAAATTTTTTTTTCCCTTTTTTTTTTGGGAAAGGGGGAATGTTTTTTTCCGGGAAAAAAAAAATTCAGTCTCTTTTTCCTTGCCCCTTTCCCCAATTTTTCCCCCTTTTTTTAAAAGGGGTAATATTTTTATTTTTTAAAAATGTTTTTTTGGGGAAAAATGAATTTTTTTGGGGTTTTTGGGGAAAAAACTATTTTCCCCAAAAGTTTTTTTTAAGTCAAAAATACCCCAAAATTTTTGGGCTTTTTTTTTTTGGGGGAAAAAAGATTTTGAATCAAATTTTTTTTAAATCTTTTTGGAAGGGGGGAAATTTTTTTTTGGGAATTTTTGCCCCCCAGGTTTCAGAGGGGGTTTTTTTTTTTAAAAGACTATCTTTGTTTTATAAAATTTAACGATATTCTTTTCTTAAAAAAGGGGAAAGTTCCTTCCTTTTATTTTCACTTTGTATAGGGGGTTTTTTAAATTTTTTTTATAAAAAACCCTATCGGGGGAAAAAATTGGGGGAAATTTTGGGTTTCAAAAAATTTTTTATCACCCCTTTTGGGGGGAACACTTTTTTTGGGTTTTTTTGGGGGTTTTTTCCCCAAAAAAAAGTTTTAAATTATATGGGGTTTTCAACATTTTTTGGGGGCCCAAGCTTTTCGTATTTTTGGGGGTGATTATGTTGCCCTGCTGGGGGGGAAAATTTAAAAATTTTCTTTTTCCCCGGGGTCTGATTTGTTTGTGTGCCAGGTGGCATGGGGTTATCCGAGTCAGAAGGCTCTATCGGGGGTTTTCAGGTGGCGCCTTTTTAAAAAGTTTTTGGGGAGTTTTTTTTTGGAAGGTGATTTTACCCTTTACTGCAATTTCAGTGTTTTTGGGTGAAAGAAACCCAAACTGAGTCCTTCTTTCCTTGCCCTCTATTAGTTTTTTTGGTGAAAAAATGGTTGGTCAATTTTATTTTTGGAGGGCGATTGAGAGGTTTTTTCATCCATTTTAGAGATGGACGTGGTAAAATTCCCGATATCATTTGAAGTTTTTGTAGATCGCGTTTGTTTTTTTTTACGTTTGCGATCCTCAGCTTTTTGCCATACCAGAGCTGTTAACTTTGTTCCATCTCCATATTTTTTTTTCTTTTTCTTCTTTTTCTTCTTATGTAAATAACCTCATCTTCTTGCACACTATCTCTATCTGGTTGATTCATTAACTTGCCGAGCATATTTCTGTAAGAGTAATAGATCACTGTCTCTATCCTTGCTTTTCTTTTTTTCTTTTTCTTTACATGAGTATCTGTTTTTGACAACAAATAATATGTTCATATGCCCGTTTTGCCTTGATTAGATTCAGAATCAGAAAAATGTTTTTGTGTAGGGTGCTTGTTTTACCTTGATTTGTTTATCACCAGAATTTTCTTCCAAATAATCTTTAGTATCTGAATTGATAAAGGCTTTACTGCTTTCTGCTGTTCATCCTTTTCTGATGGTGTTTGTTCTTTTATGTTTAGATTTAGAATAAACTTCCTGATTCATTCATCTCGCCAACAAGCTTTTGTTCTTTCTTTTGTTTTATCTTTGCCCTTGCAAGTTTTTTGACAATTCTATATTTTTCACTTTCTATTATATTGTTTATAGAATGGGAGACATTATTTTTCTTTCATCTTTATGATCTCTCTTTTGTTTCTTCTTTTTCTTTTCGAGTTTAGAAAGTGAGCTGATAGGATTATATGATCATCTTTATTTTGACCTCTGTTTTCTCAGTATTTATTTGCTTATTAGAACTCAATAACTGTTTGTTTGGTTTATTTTTTCTCCCTCTCTTTGAATTTGTGGCTCTGGGAGTGTTTGATTCACTCACTAGTGACTTATCAAACAAATTTTTCACAACTGGATCAAGAACAAGGCTCTTTGTAAAACAATGAAAACGTTCGTGAATACTTTCTTAAAAAAATCAGATGGGTCTTTTTCTACCTCATCATTCAGGATTTTTTGTTTTAATTTTTTTATGTTTGTGTGGTGACTTCAGAGATTCACTTGATTCTGTATTTGACATAATAGAGTCTAATAAAAAGTTTTTTTGCTCTTTGCTATGTTTTTCTTGACTTTGGAAGGTGAAGATATAGCTTCATTTTTTTAATTCCCTATATCTGGAACATCAATACATTTTGTGCCATTATAGCTTGTTTTTTCTGGAAAGAATGTCGTCTTTTAAATGTCTTGATTTCTTGTCTTTTTTTCTCTTTTTTTTTTGATTTGGAATCCAAATCACCATCTTCATATTTGCGCTTGTTTGTTTGAACAGAAGTCGCTAGTTGGGGTGATTCTGTGTTTGATTGATTTCTTCCCCCATGTTTTTTATTTTTTTATTTTTCACCTTAAGTATGTGAGAATTACTTTCTTCTTTTTTCAAAAGATTTCCTGACTTCTTGTGCTAAAAAAACATAAACAAAAAACAAAAAATTAAAAATTAATAGCTATTTTAATATTAGTCATCAGTGTTTTTATCTTTGTTTCTCATATAATATAGCTTAATGTTGGAATTAGTAAGGCATTTTAAACAGATTTTTGGCTGAATGTTGATTAAAAATGCCACATAAAAATAAAGCATGTTTTACCCAAATTTCAAATATACCCAAAGAAGTGTATTGAGCCTAAATTTAAAAGATAAAAATTAGAATTATAGATTAAAACTTGATTTCCCAATACGTTAAAACAAAAAGTTTCAGTTTAATAATGTTTATTTTGAAATGTATCATAATTTAGAAACAAAATAGGATAGTAATATGATACTCTAGTTACAAGTCGTGAGCTACCATAGGAGTTTTAAACTGCTGATAAGCAGATCAAGCATCAGTGTTGTATGTAAGAAGTAAAATTATTTTAAAAATACTGGTGTTGTTCCTTAACGTTAATCATTATCAAACTATGTTTAGCTGTGGCCAGGTCAGTTTAGTAAAGTCTCCAGCTTCTTAGTTTCCTTTTCATCAGTTCCACTCTTTTTTATCTCACTTGCAATGTTATGGATTGATTCTTCCTTCATCTTTCTTGGCCTCCCTTGCAATATTTTCCTAGATACTTCATCTCCATTAATTTTCTTTGGTGTTCTCTCTTTTTCCATCCATGACCTTAATATTGGGGAGAATTACAATTTTTTTTTTTTCGGATGGATTAAATAAAAACCCTAGTTTCCCTGTTAAACAGTGAAAAGCGTTGGGGTATTAATAAATTAAGAGTTTTATCGGTTTTTGAATAAATTGGTATATTAGGGTGAAAGACCCGAAAAACCCACCCCTTTTAAAAAAGGGCCATAAGCATAGCTCTATCATTAATAAATTCATATCAAGGGTGGAAAATCAAAATCATATCAAAATTTTTGGGTTTATGTAGAATATATATAAATTTTTTGGGGGTATTTTAATATATATAAATTTCATTCTTCTAGATATTTTAAGTCTTTAATGTAGCTTGAGAAGTAGTAAGGCTTTAAAAAAAAAACATTATATTAATTTACACAAATGCTTCAATATAATAATTTATATAATTTATGTGAATTTTATGAGACCTTATGTACATTAAGAGTATGCAGAGGGTTGAAAATAAATAAAAATGAAAATTAGAACTAAGCATTTTAAAACAAAAATTTAAAAGTATTTTAAATAACAAACATATTAATGTTTTTATGGTAAATATAACACATTTAAAAAAATAAAAATAATATAGTTTTTAAAAACTAAAAGCTTAATAAAGTAGTTTGATAGTAAATAAACTGTTTGGATGTTTTTAAAAGTTGGCTTTCTAGTTGTTATTGAAAAATGAAAATGTTATTCAAATTGATGTTTAAGAATAGTTCTTTACCCCCCCTATGTTTCCATAAAGGTTTTCATATCTGTAAGACAACCTTCAACCAATGCCCATTTAAAGTGTAACTGTATATTGTTTACAATTTTAGTTTCTATCCCCGGGAGAAACAAAAACAATAGGTTAAAGTGGTGTGTAATTATGTTTGACTTTTGTCTACGACTTCTTCTGGCAAATATATGATATGCAAGCTATTTTCACTGATTTTCATGTCTTTCAATCGTTAGTAGTAGTGATGGGCACAATTAATCATGTCAGACAATCATATAGATTTGTGATTTTATTTATACTAAGTTTGATAATTTAATAATATGATCTAAAGAGTTTAAGCTCACTAAGAGGATTATTAATATAAAATGTATTTTAGATATGGGTTAAAAAACAAGTTAGTATGGTAGCATTCTAAAAACAGTGAGGCTCTCAACTTAGTGATTTATTCTCAAAATGTTTGATATCTAAATTTTAAGTTCAACTGTCACACGGTCAGCTTGTAAGTGTGATGTGAGGTATTTCCTGAGCAATCACACGTAGGCCCCCTAACTGCTGATTCCAATGGGAGGGCATTAAAATCTGTGAAAAAGCGATGTGCAAGCATCAATGGTTTTGATTATGTGGATCTAGGCTGTAGATTGGTGCTTAACCGCTGTCATTGAAATCTTCAGCGTGTTATCCCAGAGCAGAGCTCTGAGCAGTTGGCTCTAGACAGTTGTAAAGAGTGTATTAAGATGAGTCTGTTTAGCGAGGGCCTTGTCTCATTCATCATGAGCATAACCATGACTAAGACAATGGTTAGACAAAAGGCTAAGACAGTGGTTAGAGAGTAGTTATCCACGGCTGACAAGGGGAAGTTAGGGATCTCAAGCGATATGTTGATCGGGATGGGTGAATGATCGGTCAGAAGGTGTCATTGAGTTTGACAGCAATGTATGAGAAATAAGCAGACAGTATTGTATATGATTGTGTTTTCTTGAGTTTCTCACTTACAAAATGATAGCCAGCCGTCATAAATGTTTTTGGTGAAGACGTGTAATAGTGAGCCTGCAAAAATTTTGGGCCCAGACCTTACATTTTGATGTCAGAAGTGGTATTTTTAAAACATATGAGTAGAAGTTTAGGCCCCCACACCCATGTATCAGAGACCACTGGGTCACTCTTGGTTCCCCTTTAGGTATGAAAATAAAAATGGAATCGTGGTTCAATGTTTTATTTTACTAAATATTTTTAGACATTTTTATTTGAAAATGACTGTTCTGTAGTTAAGCATGTTAAAAGAGTTAAGATATATTTTAAGGGGAGCCTCTAGTATCAATAAAATTTCTAAGAACGTTATGATTTGAAAGTACTTTTGAGTTATTTTTATAAATGTTGTAACCCTGAATGCGAGTTTGATCCAAAAAAATTTTTAAATCTCAATAGTTGTGTGTTCCCAGCAGATAAATGATGTATATATCCAATAATTCTATTTTGAGGAGCAGACAGTTCCTTTAGTCTCAACAAGGTTGCCAAAAACACCAACTATTGCTCGTATTATATTAGACGAGAGTGTAAACCAAAGAATAATAAAACTTTGTTTGACTGGATGTGCTTAGTGCTCCTGCGATTGAATTTGTTTTTTTTAAACTATATGGTTCATGTAACTGTCCCATTAGATGCTGTGCATTGTTAGACCCAGGCATGTAATAGAGCCAACCAACACTTTTCTTTTATTAAAAGAGAGTTTGTTAATATGAACTAAAACCAAGAAGAGGAGGGATGGATATCCGTTTAAACACTATTTACTGAGTGTTATAATGTATATTTTTTAATTATAGGCACAAATTGGGACAGTGTTAAGTGAATAAACAAATTCATTAAATTCTGACAAACTATACATTCAAATGAAGTCATGTTATAAATTACCTTTACACTTTTTTCATATCATCATCAACACAATACAATTAATTAGGTATGTATTTATTATTATTTTAGTTGTTTCCCTTAATTGAGCGAGCAAACTAAAAATATTCAGATTTGGCTTGTTGTATGAAACAAATTGAGTTGTTCTTAAAGAGTACTTCCAAAAAGAGAGGGGATGTTAATTTGATTTGTTTTTGCTTGATTTTCAACTGTTATATTGTAGATCTGTGGCATTTAGTGTTCAAATACAATGAGGGAAAATGTAAAATATCAATTATATTTTTTTGTTGCAAGGAAAAATTGTTCTTTAAAAATTAAACTTTACGGTATCAAATGTTTATTTTTTAAAATAACATGGAAAACATTCCACTTATTAATCAGTTCTGAAGGTAGAATAAAATGACAATAAAAAGTAGGCAATTAATACTTGTATTTTACTCAAATTTGTTTAACAATCAGGTTCAATGAATGACTCAACACTATCAATGATCGAAGTCTCAAAATATTTTCTGTGATTGCAGCTGCCAAGTGGGTCTACAGTTACCACAGGTCGGCACTTGGAAGTCCTCTCCTTTGGTGATCCAAACAGTTTGTCCACAGCTACTGCAATTACTACTTGCCCCGTTTTACAATACCCAAAATTAGCTCACTGGAAATGCAGGGAAATTTGGGAAAACTACTATAAATTCTCTGTATCAACAAATTATTGGAATCTAATTCTTACAGTTGACACTGTCTACAAAGATAATTGGGAAGCTCTTTACTGCCCCCAAGGTCCTAATTTAAAAAAAACCAGGCACTCATCTTTCCCTTATAGGCCCCAGCAATCCTCCCCTCGATTAAAGTTTCCCTTCCACCTGAATTCCTAATCTACACTTGAGGTTCCACATTACCACACCTGCACTAAGTCCCACAACTTTTCCAAAATTACCTCATTTATCTTACTGTTCCACAATTCATATTTAAAACTCGGCAGTAACCAAATTCTACACTTCTTTTGTCACAGTCTAACTATAGCAATCTGCAAAACAAATCACTTCCAAACTTCTGTATTAATAAATAACTACCAACCCCTCCAATTTTTTCTTTGGTGCTATAGTATACCCCTTAACAAACAGCCTCGTTCACCCAAAGGGTGGTGTGTAGCTTCGTGAATGTTATCTGCTTCAAAAACATTTTCAAGAACAAGACATACAATTAAAAAAAAACATATCAATTTTCCTTTAAAACTATTAAATGCCTGACTTTTTAAATATTTACTAACGCTCAAGAAACAGTGCCCAAAATCACAGGATAAAACCTTCCTTGTTCAAAATAATTTTAATATTAAGGTTTTAAGTCACATCTTTAAGGAACATCCTAGAGTTAAGACTAAAGGATGTATAAAATCGAAGGAAGGGAAATTGAAATTTCTACAGATTTTAAACAAATATGTGTAAGTAATAGATTTAATTCTAACTGAATAAATGTACCTGATCAGTTTTCCACGAATATTTTGGCAGTCTTCCTGTCATATCAAGTATGTTACTTGAAACGTTAACTTGTGGCCAAATTTTCCCCAGTTTGGCCAACCAATCTTCATTAGGGATCGGGCACATTAAAAACTTTGTATAAACCCAAAAATCCTATGTGGGTCGAGCTTTCTTTGTTAACAATGCCTGCAAAAAATTAAACCATGCGTTATAAAAGGCCTGTTTCACAAGATTCTATGTTATCAACCCAAACCAATGATAGGTGTTTTTTCCTAGTTTCAGTCAGGTTGAGTGTGTGAAAGGAATACTTGCTGCTGTAGGGTATGAGGGAGCAGGAAAAAAAGTACAAGAACAACTACAGCGGGGTTTTCCTACAGTATTTGTAAAAAAAATTCTCCCTGACTTTTCCCTTGACTTTCCCTGACTATTTTCCAAGTTCCCTGACCAATTTCTCAAAAAATTTTTCTACTATAATTTTTACGATACTATACATGTGAAAATATTAATTTAAATACATTTATTTCGACCCTCCCTACCTACAGCTGACCTTGCCTCCCCTTTTAATGGAAGAATAATCAACCAATCAGTTCAGGGGAAAATGATGGAAAAAAAATTTAAAAATTATGTCTAACCCTATCAAAAAGTGGTAACAAACTTGAACATTTGGGCCATCCATTGACACTTGTATCAACTTAGAGGTGGAAGAGGAGAAATAACCCCCGAAAATGCTTCAGTAATTCTTCAGGGTGCTGCCATCGAAAAACACCCCGGTTTAAGTAACGACTGATAACTTATGATTTTCCTTGTCCCAGAATCTTATTACAATGTCCATTTGTTCCTCTATGAATAACTTTATTCAACGCTTCATAAAAAACAAATTACAAAGTTGTTACATGATTTTAGGCGGTCCAGTAAATTGTTATGAAAGAATGGAGCCAAGCCATGCACAATGAAGTATGCAGCCTTGTCTCCACCAAGGGTAAAGGCCATTGGAATGAAACACTCGGGAAAACATCAACTGAAAAAATTGTACTTAAATTATTGCACGAATTGAAAATACACTTTTTGTAAACAATTTGGGCATAGCCCAAATTACTTCCGCATTAGTTATATCATCTTTTATAACAAAAGTTTATGGTTTCTTCGAGGCACTACATAATTTCACTTTTGGGCAACAGCTTCCTTCTGTGGCTTTCGATTTCTGATGAAAAAAGAAAAACCCTTCGAGTAACCAGCCCGAATCCCCACTAGGTAGAATGTTTTTGTGTGCCAGAGATTCTTTTGAAACGGGGGGAGCTCAATAAAACCTAAATATTTGACTTTTTTGATAAAAAAAAAAAAGTCAAACAGAGAGCGTTGATTTGTCAAAGTTTCAAGAGTTTTGATATGAGTTGGTCTTTTTGCATGAGAAGCTATTTTCTTGCTTTCCAAAATTACTTAGGTTTATAATCTTTTTGCACACTTTACAAAATGCCCGCAACTTATTACTTTCCCAAGCCCCCTGATCCAGTATGAGAATTTCAGGAAAAAGCTTTTGGGCTTTGCCAGAAGGCTGGTAAAAAACTTTTTTTGTTAGACAATGCTGGTGTAGCCGAATTCAGTTCCTAATCATGTATCCAAAATAACGATGCCAAACCTTGAACAAGAACTAAAACAATGGATCACTAAAGTTAAAAGAATTGTCATTTTGCAGGGGCCAGGGATTTCTGCGTTCCCCTTCTGAAATAAAATGCTACCAAACTTGTGTTTTCAGCAAGTTTGGCCATGGTAAGTGCCCCTCAGCTTTCTTCATTGGGGCAGTGGCTTATGACGCATTAAAAGTGGGGACATGAATTGCCATTTCCCTGACTTTCCCTGACTATTATTTTTTTCCCTGACTTTCCTTGACTTTCCAGGCCGTAGGAACACTGTACAGGGGAATGCAATTGAAGAAGTGAAATAGTGTGGAAATAAAATTTTGTACAGCAAAGTGTGAAGTTTATGGTAATTACAAGGAAGTGGATAAGGCCTAGTAAATTAAAAACGCTGATAAAGGTAGAGAATGTTAAATATCTTCAAAGTGTGAGAGTAGAGAGGATCAAATATGAAGAGGGCAGCAGGTAGGAGTAGTTTAAAAGGAATAAGATATCTGCTATGGAATGAGAAGTGGTGTAGGGAGTACTATGTAATCATTGAACATATGTAGAAAAAATGTGGAAAATGAATGTAAAGGAGACTAGGAAAGTGGAAGCTTATGGGAATGGAAGTTTGTGAGGAGCAAGTCAGCTGTCACAAGGAGAAATGGGATAAGGTTTTAATTTTACCCAGGAATAAGTGCAGTATATGAAATAGTAGAGAAAGCAAGACAGATTGTAATAAGAATGGAGAAGGAGAGGATGCCAAAGAGAACAATGGAGATTAAGTATATAGGAAAGGACCGAAAGGGAGGGAAAAGGAGACGGGAGGAGCACATAACAAAGAGTGTTTAAGCGAATAGTGGGAATAATTAAAGGTGGAAGATAATTGACCCAGCCACAGGCTCGAAAAAAATTGATGATGATGATGATGTTTATAAAAAAAACAAAGTTGTCCTTGAAAAAAACCTTGAAGATGTCCACTAAGCCAAAAATAGCTAGTGCTTTTTTTTCTTGCCCTTCAAAAACAAAAAAACCTTTAATTGAAACAATTTTTTCTAGAGTGTATTCAGAATATTTCTGGTGTTTTTACAATATTTAACCCTGTCCCGATTTTCATTAAAGTTTTAGAAATTCCCATGACATTTTAAGGTTTTCCAAATTTTTCCATTATCATATTAATTATTAAGACTATTAGTACAAATAAAACCATTTTAGTGGGCAATCGAGTCTACATTTATTTGAAATGATTATGATAAAATATGTTTCAACAGCATAGTTATTTTACAAATGTAATAATAAAATATAACTCATATGTTACAGCCCACTGTCAGGTTTTAAAATCAAAAATCAAAGTAATCACTGGACTACTAGGATTTTAAATAAACTATTATTCAATATTCAATATACTTTTTTTATGATCTGAATGGATTGATTTACAACCGTGGGCCCTAATCAATTTTTTAAATGGATTTTTAAAGGCCTGAATCAGAGTAAGTTTTAATTTAAAATTTTCCTTGTCGGTACAGTAAGCCCTAATTTTTTTAAATATTTACTTCAATATTGTAAGTGTTTGTGTTGGGTTTCTTACCATTAAAGATGACAGCAAACTTCGGGTGGGGAAAACAAAAAAAAATCTGCTATTATGTCGATGTGAATAAGACTGTCATCATCCCAGGATCAGTCCTGAACTTGTCTGAGTCTTCACATTCTCATACCCGAGAAAAAAAATGCCTTTGGGCCTAAAGAATTAAAAAAAAATATATTATATAAAAACAATTACCATCAACAATAGATATCTATTATGAGAAAAAGGTTTCTAGAAAAGGCCCAAGAAAATTAAATGTTTTATTTTATAACTTTTTAACCTTAAAGTTTGTTTATTTAACTCAAGCTAAAAAAAAATCTCTTTTTTTTTGTGGTATGAACAAATTTTAAATTGAAGCCGAAGCGTATTTTTTTCAAGGTCAAAGTTTACAGCACAAAAACTAATTTTTGACCACTTTTAGATTTTAAAACCTCATGAAGGGCTTGGGTATAAAAAGTCCACTTTTTTTTTTATAAAAATGTTTATGAAATATACTTGTGTAAAAAAATAGGCTTGTTACTCTGAACCCCTTATAAGATAATACGTACCACCAAAAAGTTTGTCTTTTTAAAAATTTCCCGTTTTAAGGTTAAAAACTGCATGTGGAGGGGAGCGGTAGTTTTTTTTAAAATCATGTGCTCTATAGTACATTAATAGCTTTCAAACCAAACAAAAAATTATTTTTATTCAAAGGGCATTTGGGGAACTAATTAGGGTTTAGATTAAAAAAAAAAAAAACTGCACTTAAACGAACAAGTACAGTAATACAATATTTTTTATGGATCATTTTCCATCGAAAAACAAATTTCCATGATAAATATATTGTATTATTATGCTTTTTTTCATTTTATGTTATTTGGGTTGACCAGAACCTATATTATACCCCCCCCCCCTCTATTATATGGTTTCACTTGACAGCTACAACAGGAATATGAACTTTCAACAGGCCCCAAATTGCTCCCAAATGTATGTCCGAACTATCTAAGCTGAGTTGCTTCTTGAACCCTTAAGGAGAAGGTGCTAGACAAGTGTTCCTGCTTTGTGTATGACAATCATTTCATGGATAGTTCTAAGTGGCCCCTTGGAAATTTTATGAAAGAGGATTATAAAATTTCAACTAATATTAGGTGCTAGGCAAGTCAACTGTATAATAGTATTTCTGAGTTTACTGATGATATAAAATATATACTCTGCTTGAGAACTGGTTGTAAAAAACATTGGAAACTGTTTGTAATTAACATGGAAAAAAGTTCCTAGACAAATTTCCCACCTTTATGGAACTCAGTGCTGTGACCCCAGTTTCTGAGCACATAAAGGTGATCACAAAAAACCCTTAGAATAAGTAAAAAAATTTTTATTTGAGAAGCCTAAAATTTTAAACTATTTCCTGGAAAATCTTTGTGCTCTTGATGTTTTAAACTTCAAAAATAGTCAGTTTAAACTATGAAGATAAGTTTCTACGATTGAATAGTTTTTAGTTGAACAGTAAATTAAGCATGTACTGTCCTTGGTGTGTCGCCTGTGAAGGGTTGACAAAAATATAATGTGATTCGCAAACCATCTGCTTTAAAAAGAAAGTTTTTAAAGATTACAGAATCTTTCACACAAACTGAATAAATTTTTTGGCCTCTTTAATTGCTCTAAATTAAGAAAACAATAGTTCATGCCAAAACCAGTTATGTGATAAGTGTTTAAAAAACACAGGAATGTGTAATTTTATCCTAATTTTCCTTTTTCAAACACAAGCTTTTAAAAATTACTATGGGTTTCCAAGTAGGGATGAAAAAAAATTCCTTGGGGCCTAAAATTTCCCAAAAAAACCTAGAAACTAAACTTATATAAGAGTGGGGTATTTGAGGGATTTAATGGCAATAAGAAATATCTATTATTTTTTGCTTTGGCCTTACTCAGTAGGAAGTTTTGAGGAAAAATTTCTCCTAAACCCAAATGATTTCCCCAGAACATTGTTTGGGAGCGTACACATATTCTGAATCTCTGTTAAAAAGCCTATTAGCTTAATGTGAGAAAAATTTAAATATGTTTCATAACTTTTTTTTGTTGTTTTTGAACTTTTTTTCGTTCATTTAAGACATACAATAATTACATAAAAATTATTTTTTTAAAAAGATTAAAACATAGGCCTATTGCAAAATTTTTGTGCCACTTCTGCACATTTTTAAAAGTTTAGACCATTGTAGCTCCCAAAACGCCTTTGGAAAAACGAAAAAATTTTTTGTTTTTAAATCTGTTGGAATGAAGTTTAGATCAAATGATTGCAAAAAAAACTACCCTTTCCCCATACCTAATTTTTTTAAGTTTGAAATCTGAATTTTTTTAAAACAAAAATGATTGCTTTTGTTCTTCCAAGCCATTCATGGGCTTTTAAATTCCAAAAGTGGTAAAAAAATGAGTTTTGTATGAACTTTGACCTTGAAAAGATATGCTTGGCTTCAAATTTTGAAATCTGTTCACAACAAATAAAAAGAGATTTTTTTTAGCTTTCAATGAGCAGGTTGAGCTCTGTAGTTTCTGATAGGAAAAAACTCTGAAATACAACCTTTTTGTCGTCGGCCACTAAAACAAATAGCCTACAAAGGGGTTTTATTATTTAAAAAAAAGTTTATATATATTAGATCTAGGAGGTAGGGATATGCACAAGCAACTTTCATTTAAAATCAAAAATGATGATGCAACAATTTTTTGAAAATTTTGAATTAAATGGAATGAGCCTGTACTCATCAAAATACATTGTTGGATAATCAGATCTCGTCGATTACATTCGGTAGGACATGGCGTGTGAATGGGAGAGTATGAACCATGTCCAGAGTAATTACTGGCAAATCCAATGGGAGGTGACCTTTGGAAAGAGATAGACGAAAACTATGGGCGGAACCACATTGGAATGGAGCTGAAAGAAATATGGTGTAATGGGGGTGGAACTGGCTAAAAAAAAGCTCTAGATAGGGACAAGGTCTAATGAGGTTGACTGGATAGAACTAGCTCAAGGATGGGTGGCGTACTTTGTAAGTGTGGCAATAAATTTTTGAGTTCCTAATGCCATAGATTAAGTACCTAAGTTAATAAGTTAACAAGGGGAAAATATAGGGGTGGAACCATAATTTGATGGTATAGATTTGGTAAGGTTTGAAAGCTATGTGGAGAATTTCCAGGCCTCCCCGTGGTTCGGATTCCACGTTAAACTGTAGGTCCTCCATTTCATCTCACAATCCCCCTACCATTACACATTAGCGTAAGTGCGTTAAACCCGAACGGGTAGTAAGACGCGGTGCTAATAATTTAAAGCTATGTTTGTATTATGTAATAGTTATTTTAAAACCTTAGTTTAGACTTTTATAATTTTTGATGTACCTTATTAAAATTTAAAAAAAAACACAAAAAAATAAGGTGTGATTGTTTTAACATTGCATGAAATTTAAATGTCTATCAGAATCCATGAAATGAGCTTTGCATGGAAATAACTAGTCTCTAAATCTAAACTAATTTATTTTGATTGAATTTTATTAAAACTTGGAAAGTAAGATTAAGCTTGTTGATTAGGTAATTATTTTAACTAAAGATACATAAAAGATTGTTATTTAGCCTAATTATGATTAATAGGCCTATTTAAGGTTATAGGTGTTTTAAGGTATTATGTTTTTTAAGTTGGCAATTCTCTTTCTGGTAGCTATTGTTTCAAAACATAGTTGCATAGTTAATAATTGAGTCTATGTAAGTGGGTTAAATAAAGCCCCTGTGTGAAAGTTTCATTACGAAAATGTTTAATTCACTAAAAAATCTACGATCTGTGTTTAGTAAAGGAAATAAAAAAATTTTAGACCTATCACGTTTGCAAGATTTAAGTTTGCTACTAAAGAAAAAAGGATGTTCAAGGAGTTATTGCAATATACTTAAATTGCGTTCTTCCCAATAACCTGTTGAAATAGGTGAATCAAGCAAATATTTAATACACTATTAATTAAATGGGTCAGTGGTGGAAACTTATTGCCAAAGGCCAAAATATGAACATTTACAACAATTTAAAAAAAAAAATTGGGACCCGCCAAAATTTGCTTGTTTAGAAAACTTTTTTTACACTAAAAAAAAACTAAATTTAAATTAATAAATATTTATTAATGCGAAACAATGTGCTTGATCTCCTTAAAAAAGTTTGGGGTAAGTAGGTTTTTTGTTGCTTTTTTTAATTTTAGGCTGATTCCAATTTCCATCAAAAAAAACGACTTTCAGTTTAAAACTCTTGTAATGTTCATTCTTGAAAAAGATTTTTTCCCTGTATTGTAGCCCCCGGAAAAAGGAAAAAAAACGCAAACGCAAGCTTTTTCGCTGATCGTAAGAGTCAGGAATACTTTCCAAAGCGTTGAAAATGATCATGTTTCCTTCTCCAGGTCATTCAAAGCAGACCACTTGGTTTTGGAATAAGATCACTTTTTTTTTCCCCAATATTTCCAAATTCAACACAAAGAGTTCGAATTTTAGAGCCAGCAATTGTATTTAAAAAGCTACCAATGTCAATATAAAAAGTTGAAAATTTCAACTGGGTTTTTAGGTGCATTAAAGAGGTTTTTGGGGCAAAATGAAAAATTTGCTTCGGTTTTTTAAATTCCTGAAACTGCTGGAATTGCTTCCTCATATTTAAAATTATTTTTTTAAAAAATGGTGTTTATCAATAGAGGTTTTTATTTTTTGGGATACTTCAGGCTGGGAAAAAGTAAAATAATGTTTCCCTTTCCCAAATCCTGAAAAAGATGGAAAATTTGTTTTCGAATGCAAATTACTTCTTTAACATCGAAAAAAAAATGTTTCCTTTCCTTGTAGTTTACGTTAAGTGATTTAGATGGACGTAACTTTTACCATGAATTAAAATTTTTTGGACCATGATCATTGTTAATTCTGGATAGTGAACCCCTTTAAAGGAGAAATGCTTTTAATTTCCGGAAAAAGGGACGGGGAAAACTTTTTAAAAAACGTTCCCTTTTGAAACCAACGTACCTTTTTTAAAGCAGAAGTCAGGTACTCATTCTCCATTTCAAAAAAAAAATTCTTTGAAAGGGTGATGATTAAGAGCTTTATCTAAAAGGGGGTTGATAATGGAAATCACTTTTTATAACTTTCGAATTTCATCCCGAAATTTTGGCACAAACGCTTCTTGGTGAAAGATCTTTTGGTAAACAAGTATCTCGGTTTAATTTTTTCTTTCAAAATAAAAAACAAACCATTTTCTTACCCCGGTATATTTTGGCCCATCTGTTGAAAGCCAATTTTATCGAGGGGAAATTATGAGGTTTATCCTACACTCAATTACGCATTTGCGATATCTTCCCACGGTTTTTTCCCCTTTGAGTGGAAAATCCAAAGTTTTCTTTGGGGCCCGATGAGACTAAATCTTACAAAAAGTGAAACTTGCCTGTATATTTATGCCACAAGATCTCAATGCTATTGATAAAGTAAAAACCAATTTTAGATCTTCGTATGCTGGGTGGTTATATTCGAAAAAATTTTAATTGTTCATCTTTAAAGGTTTTGGAGACAATGGAAAACTTAATTCTTTTCAGACTATTGCTTTTTTCTTAAAATGCCCGAAATGCTCTTAGATGCATTAATAAAACAATTTTTATGTATTCGCCGTCTGTGTACGGTTTCCCTCTCTTAGCAATCCCTGGCTAAAAACAAAATTGCCATATTAATATTGCTGGAGATGGGATCAGTTTAAACACAGAAGTTGCGACTCTGCTCTTTGGGAAATTCCTCAATGCTTTCTTCTTGCTCACGGTAGGATATTTGTGCTTAAAATGACGCGTGCTTTCTTGTAAAGTGTCTCTCTAAATTTGACTTCTTTGTTATGCGGAATTTCCTTACAAATAAAACATGTCGGAAGTCCATTAAGTTTGAATAAACGCAAAAAATTTTCGGTCCACTCAACTTTAAATTCGCGGTTTTCATCTTTCCCTTTTTTTTCCTTTTTTTGGTAACCCTGTTTTTTGGGGGGACATAAAAAAATTTAAAATATATTTTTTTTTTAAAGCCATCAGTACAAAAATTATAAAACAAAATTTAAAATACAATTTTTTGATATATGTAAAGCACTAAAAAGAAAAAAAATAATTTTTTCAATCATCAAAAAAACAAAACTTTGAATGAAAAAAATGGAAAAAAAACTTCCAAAAATTTGGAAAAATAGAAGTTTCGAAAAAAAAAAAGATTACAAAAAATTTTTAAAAAACCCGGAACCACAAACATCTGCAGGGTTTAAAAATCGGATAAAAATCCCGTAAGATGTGGCTAGATTGAAAAAAAACAAAACTTTTTAATAAGACGGACAAAGGCGACAAGTAGAAAGACAAAAAAAATTTCACACTGCAAAATGTGTTGTGATGCCAATTTTTACCCCCCCTACTTTAGAAAAAGTATGCGCGCGCTGCTTTTTGGTACCCTTTTTATCACACCGGAGTACGCCGAAAACTACGAACAAATTTCAGCCCCTAGTTTGTACATGGTTTGGTTTAGTTTCGAAAATAATAAAATTAAAATGTGTTCATTAGTATTTTTCAAAAAAAATAAATTTTCATTACCACTATTTTTTAGCTTAAACTTAAACAAAAAATTATACATGTTCTCGATTTATATAAAAATTTTTTAAATTTTTCAAAATAAAATGTTTTTTCTTTTTTCCCAGTTTTTTTTTTAAAAGAAAATTTTTTGCGCCTTCCCTGGATTTTTGTGAGGCGACTTAAAGGTGTAAAAGAGCCAAAATGCAGCTTGGAGCCGCACTTTGCCGACCACTGAAATGGTCTTTGTATTTGTGGGGGGACCCCTTTTTTTGAGTCTGATGTTAAAAAAAATACTTTTTTTCCCTTTTAATTAAAAGAGGGATAATGTGCTTTACCCGGACATCAAACTCGCATGAGGTTTTAAGGTTTCATCAAACAAGGTAAAAAAGAGTTTCATTGCAAAAGTTGAGTTTTTACGGTAAAAGGGGAAAGGTAGTGTTTAATGATGATGATTATGTGTTGGGGGAAACAATAATTCTTTAGGAATATAGTTTGAAAAAAGGCTACGTGTTACGAATACTTTTATGGGCCCTGCACAGAATAGGCCTGGTGCAGTTAACCTGGATTAGGAAAAATTCCTTTTTTGTCTATTTATCTCCTTTTAATCTATGCACCATTGTACACTGTGTAGAAAAGTTATTATTTTTTATGTATTTTGTGTAACCCTCCTTTTCGGAATATTATATTTTATTCATTTTTTTTTATTTTAATGAAAAAATTTAGCACCTTAAAATATTTGGACATAAAAATTTAAAGTTTAAAATGGTTTATTTAAGGCTACCTATTTAGGGGTTTTTTCCAACTTTTTTTATGTTTTGGGGGGTTTTCTGTAGCCAAAGGAAATTTTTAAAAAAAAACACAAAAAATATATATATATATATTAAGCCTATAACGAAGATTATGTTAATACTTAAAATGTTTTAAAAACTATTTAAATTTATGTTTAAAAAACTGTTTTAGTTTACCGACCTAGACCATAGCTTTTAAAAAAATTTTTCCCTAACCTTGTAGGTTACTAAAAGTTAATACTTCTTTATTCATTTTGGTTTATTTTAAACCCAATTGATCGAATAGCCCTGTATATGTTCAAATCATAGGGCTGAATCCAAAATTTGCGTTTAATCTTTCGCTTAAAGTAAATTTGGGTTTTTTTAAAAGTTTAAAAAATCACTTTCACTACATCTTTTTTGATTTTGACCTTTTGATTTTTCAGAAGAAAGGCGCCTTTTTTGACAAAAATGTAAATAAAATCAAAAGAAAAAAAAAAATTGAAAAGTAAAGGCGGGGGGAAAATTAATATGAATTTAAAAAAAAAAAAAAGAAATAATATTCAGATTTATGTAAAAATAACAATCCTTTTTTACCCAAAAAAGTTTAATTTCAGAAAAACCCCATCACACTATTTTTGGTTTCAACACGCATTTAAAAATTTTTAAAAAATTTTTGAGCTCTCTATTGCTGACTACCACAATTAAAATTTGGGGGCGCTGTGATCGCTAAAATGTTTGAAATTTTTACGCGGTAATTTTTTAAAAACAGTGTTTATTATTGTTTTAGATAAACCCTCTAATAAATCCTTAGCTTAAAATCAATTTTTTTTAATTTAAAATTAGTACAACTTGAAATTTCATTGAAAATGAATAATATTAATGTTTTAAAGAGCGAATTTTGTTTTTGTGTGTGTGAGAGGAGGGTGTTATAAAAAAGGAAGTGTTGCTCCCGGGACGTGGAGCAAGGATTTTGGTTTGGTAAATCCTTGTCCCACGGTATTTTTTTTGGCCAATTATAAAACCTCCGGGCCTTTTCGCCCTAAAAATGAGGTTACCTTCGGCCAAAAAATGGGGTACTTTTTTCCGTCCATTTTTGTTTAGATTCATTGTTTTAAGTAGGAGGGAAAAAAACTGCTCCTTTAGTGGAGCGGAGCAATCTGTTACTGCCCCACCACTGGCCCTGCCCTTTCCCTGCTCCTTTTTGTCACAGTCGCTATTTTTCGAACCTACTCCTAGCCTGTAGCATTTATCACGTTCCTTGCTTGTGCTGGCCGCAAAAGACAATTCTTTGGACAGTCCCCTAGGGGTGAAATTTTAAAATGTCGAAACAAGTAAAAACCCGAGTTGTGGCATGCGTAAATACGAATAAGTATTTTTTTTCCCATTACCCCATCTAAAAAAAAAACTATAAATTATTCATTTAAAAAATTTTTTAAAACGTTGGTGTCTATATATTCCTTACTAACTTAATCTAAAATTTAAAAGGGTGATGTGTTCAGGACTATGTAATTTCTAAGTGTTTTATTTGAACTTTAAAAAAACTTGTCTGTTGAATGGGATTATAGCTGTTCATTTAGATTTGGTTTCTTATTCAGCATTCACGCTGGGGCACCATGTCACTTGTATTATTTTTCTTCTTTCTTGCTCTTTTACTTTGCCGGATCTACGCTCCTCTCAAAAAAAGCTTGCTGTTTTGTCAGTGGTTTTATCTTTTCTTTAATGTAGGAACGCGCTTGGGTGGCGTTTGGTCAAACGCGCTGTCTTTTGACTAGACTGCGATGATGTAGAGATCGAGGTTCAAATCTCAGTGGGGTTTGTACTGGGGGTGGATTTTACAACTGGTTTTTCTTTCTTTTACAGAAATGGGGTTCATTTCTTGCTTCCTATTTATAAAAAACTCCGAATTTTTAAAAAAACCATTAGCTTTTTTTGTACGTAATAACCTGAACGGTTAGTAAGATGAAATTTGCTAATTTTTTTAAATAAGCTAGGTAGTATTTTCCCCTATCACTAAATAAGCTTTTTCAATCCCCCCCCTTAATTTTTTTAAAAAGCAACCTGTCTTAGACCCACTCGAGTTAACGCTAAAATCAAAAATTACGCTATTTGTAGGGATAGGAAAAGGTTTGAATTATGGTAATGTAGCCCCTTTTTTTGGAAATAAAAAATGAAAAAACCATTTAGTAAAAAAACCACTCTATTAGGCCAAACCCCAACCAAGATTAAACCTAGAACTCCCTTTCTTGGGACAGCCAGAGAGTGGGGATGCGGGTGACCCCGGGGACTAGGGGTGGGCAATTTTTTTGTTATCCTGGGTCTTATGGGGTTAAAGAGAATTTTTGAGTTGAGTAAAAAAATGTGAGAAAAAAATTCCAATTTTTAAAATTTCTCTGTAGTAATTAGCTTTTAAGTTTATTAATAGAACAAATTTGTTTGTTTTCAAAATATTTTGGGGTAGATAAAATCAGTTAGTGGCCGTGGTTTGCTAAAACCTTCCCTTTAAAAGCCTTTTACAAAATTGGGTTCCTTTAAATTTTAAATCATTAAGTATGAATTATTGGAGAATACATCAAATATTTTTGTTGTATTTGGAAATGAGTTTTGTACTATAAAATATTTCCCTTCAAAACTCATTTGTGATCCCCCAAACAACCTAATTTAAAAAATATAATAGTAAGGTGGCGTTGTGAAAAGAATTATTTCCTTTTCCATGTACGCTGCTCCAAAATTCCCCCGGAGATAAAGGAAAAAAGGGTTGTCCGGCCCTGTTCCGCGCTGTCTGGAAGAGGCGAGGAGATGTTTACCCCGAACCGTTCCAGCGCTGTCTGTGACAAAAAGACAAGGAGTGTTTACTCGAACCCTTTTTAAAAACGCTGCCTGTGACAGGGGGGGGAAGATTGGGTTTTTGGGGACTTTTCCAGCGTGCTGTGCAGAGAGGAAAAAGTTTACTCCGGGACTTGTTACAACCTGCCTGTGACAGGCGAGGAGAAAGGATAATCTGGACCTGTTTTTCAGCGCCACCTGTGCATAGAGACGAGGAGCAATGCCAATTGACAAGCGTTGATAAACCGTTTTTCATTCCTAACTACTTTGTGCTCCATTACCGGATACTTGTAAGATGCGCATTGACAGTAAAAGCTCGGAGAAAAAAATGGGAATACAATCAGTACATGGGGTTTGCGAAATGGGGGAAAAAGTATAAAGGGGGCCCTGTGCAAAAAGGGAAAACAGTCCTTTCTTGTCGGAGCGTTGAATGTGAGTCAGGGACAGTGACAAAGGCCCGTTGAACGGTGTTAGGGCAAATGCAATTTTAGTGGTATTGTTACTAAATGTTAGTTGTGTTGACCCATTTTCCCCTTGTATTAGTAGGCATCAAAAAAACATGGCTGAAAAATGAGAGAGGGAAAAAGGGTTTCTTTTTGGACCCTTTTTTTTTTTATCACTGTGTCTCTTTTGTTGGGGTAATTTATACGCAAATACTTTAGCTTATGTGTTAAAAGTTTAAGGGTGAATTTAGAAAAGTATGGGCGGCAACATAAATTACAATTTTTCGTAAGCAATTTATCAATTGTTTTTTTTTGAAAAACTTTTAATTTGTTTTGGGGAAACAATATTTAACGTAATTATAATATTAAAATTAAATCTAAGAATGTTAAAATTTTGTGATGAAAATATGTTTTAATAATTAGTTTCCTATTTAAAAAAAAAATTGTTTTTTTAGACAACATAAAAAAATTTGTGATTAGTAGTTCTCTTTCTTAGTTCCTTAAAACATTAAATGATTTAAGTTGATCCCCAAAAAATTATTAAATTTTTAATCGATTTTTTTAACTTTTTGATACATGTTAAATAAAAAAATTAAAAACAAAAAGGTAAATAATCCCAATAAACCCAAAATTGGTAGGGCACTTTTTTAAATAGGGCCAACCGGTTTTTTCCAAAAACCCCCCTTTTTTAAAAATTAGTTACTAATAACCAAATATTTATTAAATTCTGAGGCCTAAAAATTTTTTTTTTTAAATAATAATAGGTTAAATTTTAAATTTTTTTTTTGGTTTTTTTAAAAAGACATAAGCGGTTTTTTGACCCCCTTTTTAAATTTTTTGGTATATAATAAAAAAAATATTTGGTTTTAAAAAAGCTGCTTGCTAGGCCTTTTAAAAATTCCTTTAAAAATAATAATTCATTAATTTGTAGATTTGGGTTTTAATTTTGGGGCTATTTGGTTTGTATACGATAAAAATTTATATTTGTATCTACCAAAATTTCAAAATTACGCAAAATGTTTTAAGTGTGTGGGCTGAACATTTTATAATTAAAACTTTTTAAAAATTGGGTTTTAAAAAGTCAAAAATGGGATTGGACAAGTTTTCCGAAGATTTCGCGTGAAAACCCCCGGTCATTCATGCCTTACTTGCCCTTAACGCGAATATTTTGTTGCGGAACAAACACGATCTAAATGTATTATATTTTGTGATCGTATATAAAATAAAATTACACAGCCAGTTGAGTGGTAGGAAATAATGGTTTTAAAATTATTATAACCCTTTGTTTTTCCGATATTAAAAAATATCTCCCCCAAAGAAAATTTGAAAAATGTACATAGCCTAAAATTATTTTTTTTTAAAATTTATGTACACCCGTATAACTTTTTTCAAATCCTTAGTGAATATCCTCCCATTCCCTTTTTATAAAATTTGGGTGCTTAAAATTGCACAAAAACTATTCTTTTTTAACATTCCACAAATAAGTGTCCCCCCCCACAACCAATTTTTTCAGTTGCCGCCATTTTGGATTGTCTACTTGCATTTTTAAAGTTGGAAGGTGACCAAAATTTTTTTAGTTGCAAGTGGACTTGCTGTTGTAGCTTGCTTGTTGTTTACATGGTGCAAGCTTGCGCGCGCAGCCAAATTAGGGTTTCTTGCATTAGTCAACTAACCCGGTCAACGGGCCCTTTAAGGCCCGTTGACCGGGGTTAGGGATAATGCAAGTTTAGTGGTATTTGCTTACTAAATGTTAGTTGTGTTGGGAAAAGTATTTTTTACTTTTATTAGTAGCGTTAAAAAAACTGGCTGAAAATGAAGAGTGGTGATAAATGGGCTTTCTATTTGGGGGCCTTTTTTTTTATCACTGCGTTCATTTTCTCGTTCGAGCTTTTATACGCATATATAATTCGTTATGTGGTTTGGAGTGTTAAAGGGTGAATTTAGAAAAAGTATGGGGGCCACATAAATTACAATTTTCTTGTAAAAGCAAATTTTTATAAATTGTTTACCTATTTAATAAAAATTTTTTATATAGCCAACATAAAAAATTTTGTGATTAGTGTGTCTTCCCATTTCTTAGTTCCTTTAAAACTTAAAAATAATTTTAGTTGATCCCAAATAATTATTAAATTTTTTACTTGATTTTTTAAATTATTTGCATATATGTTTAAAAAAAATTTAAAATCAAAATAAGGTCATTAAATTCCCAATACAACTAAAATCGGTAGGGATTTTTTTAAATTGGTCCAAAACCCAGATTTTTTTTGCATGTTTTAAATGTTGGTTTAATAAAAAAAAATATCTTGTAATTCTAGAGACCTAAAAAAAAAAAAAATAGTATTTCCCTTTAAATTTAATTTTTTGGGCATTTTTTTAAATAGGCCCAACGCCGGTTTTTTAAACTCTGTTTTAAAATTTTGGTATCTTAAAAACAAAATAATTTGTTAAATGCTAGTTGCTAGGGCCTAAAATATTCTTAAAAAAAAATAATTCATTAATTTGTAAATTGTTTAAATATATATATCTGGTTTGATACGATAAAATATAAATTATGTATTTACTCAATTTCCAAAAAATATTAAAAAGTGTTTGATGTGTGGGGTGTCATTTATAATTTAAACTTATAAAAAATTGGTTTTTAAAATGTCAAAAAAGGAGATTGGAAAACGCGCCGATGATTTCGCGTGAAAAAACCCGGCCTTTATACCTTACTTGCCGATAAGCGAAAAATTAGTTGCCGGGGAAAAATTAAACACGGTACTACAAAAAAGTTTTAAATTTTTTTTGTCGTATATTAAAAAAAATTCACTTCCCGTTGGTGGGAGGAAATAAAGGTTTGTTAAAATTATTGATTACCATTTGTTTTTCCGATATTAAAAAATATTTTCTCACAGGATTTTTTGTAAAATTTTCGTGGGTTAAATTTTATTTTGGAAATTCTAGGAATATGTACACCCGATATAAATTTACAATACCCTATTTGTGCAAAATCCCTCCCATTCTTATTTTTTTATAAATTCGGGGCTTAAAATTGCACAAAAAAAATCGTTTTTTTATACATTCCAAAATAAAATGTCCCCGCACAACCAGTTTTCAGTGCCGCCCTTTTGGTTGTCTACTTTCATTTTTAAAATTTGGGAAGGGACCAACTTTTTCGTTGAAGTGGTTGATGTTGTAGCTTGCTTGTCTGTTTACCGGTTTTCAAGCTGTGCGGCGCAGCCCCAAATTTGTGTCTTGCATTAGTCAACAACATCGTGTCAAGGGCCGGAGAGGTTGTGATTCACAACATCCTAGTGTTAAGGTTGTGGAGAAGTGTTTTTAAGTTAAAAAGTATTAAGTTTCGTTTTGCCAAAAACTTGTTTACTTTAAGTGTTATTTTATAAAGATTATTTAAGTAATTTTTTTATGTTTTTTTTAACATTTAGCTCATTAGTTGGGTATTTTGAAGATTTTGGCTAAAAGCCCCCTTTTTCCCGTGTTTCTTTCATTAGCAAACGTTTATTTTACATTAATTTCCAGGCTTTTTAGTTTAATAGTAATTTTTAAAACATTGTTTTTAAAATTTTTATGTTTTTCTAGGTAATTTTTTCGAAGGTTTATTTCTTATATAGGCTGTTTAGTTTTTAAGATTTGGTTAAAAGCCCCCTTCAATGTGTTTATTTTTTTATCTAGGTAGTGTGACATTTTGGTTAGTTTTACAAAAATTTTCCCAAAAAAGGTTTAGTTTTAAAAAGTAATTTTAAATGTTGTTTTTAACATTTTGTGTAGGCTTGTATATTTTGTTTAGTTTTAAATTATTTTTAAAATTTAAAAATAGGCTGGTTGTTTAGTTTTAAAAACAAGCCTTTTTGTTTTTTAATTAGCTTATGTTAGTGTAGAAGCCTGTTTTTTTTTTTAATACAGCTTATTTCAAAAATTAGTGCAAAAAAACTTGTTTAGTCAAGTAGCCCTAATTAGGCAAAGATTATTTGTTTAATAGCAGGGTTTGGGGTTTGTTTAGGCCCCATTGTTTTAGAGTAAGCTACGCCTCTAGGGTTTGTCAATAGAAGTTGAGCTTGTTGTATTGTTTAAGACTAGGTACACCCTAAGTTGCAAAAGTAGTTTGAGCTTTGCTTTAAGTTTGGTAGTGAAATTTTCTACCATGGCTTTAATTTTAGGTGATTCCATGGTGAAGTATCTCGCACAGCATCATCTTGATTCAAATGTGACTGTCATGTCCTTTCCTGGGTAACTCTGTTAGTGATTTGATTTCAGTTGCAGAAGAAGTGGATTCCCTATTTTAATTGTGTCGTCTTACATGTTGGGACAAACAACTTGGCCAAATGGTCATTAAGCAACACCATGAGAGACTTTGAGAAGCGGTTGTATATGATAGGAGAAGTCAACCCAGGGGTATAAGTCATTGTTTCAGGGATATTACCAAAGATTCCAAACACCTATGAGAGAGATCAACAATTGTGTGAAATAACAGAGTTGAATTTAAGAGCAAGCCAGCTTAACACACTACTTAAGGAGATGTGCAAATTAAGATGTGTTCAATTTTGTTGCTGGTGGACCAATTATCAGGTAAGCTTTCTGATTTTCATCTTAGACATATCCTATTGACGTAAATATTTACTAGCCTATACGGTTTCCCACCTCTTTTAACCTCTTTTTTGTTACCATTCGAAAATATCGCCATTCTAGAAAATTAATAGGCCTAAACTGATAGGTGTTTTTTTTTTTTGCGGAAAACATATTTATCATAGGCCTATTCAAAATTGATTTCAAAGTTTACGATTTTTCTAAGGTATTTTGTTCTGCCATGTTAGATATATGACTGAAATGATGTGTATCCACCTATAGTGAATATATTGATATTGTATCGTACCTTTTTGTAGGAAATTTTCTAATCAACATTTTTGAATAGAGATATAGGTCCAATAGATAAGGTGATATTGTATTAACCTAATTTGATACTTATTCTGGCCCACAAAAGTTTTTCTGTACAATTAATTTGCGGAGACTTTTAATATATTATTTATTACTACTATGTTAAAATTCATACAAAAAATTCAGCTAACTTGGAACTAATACTTAGGAAACCAGTAAAGTCACTAGACTATAATTTTTCCAATGGTTATTATTATTATTATTATTATTATTAGCACCGCGTCTTACTACCGTTCGGGTTATACGCACTTACGCTAATGTGTAATGGTAGGGTGATTGTTAGATGAAATTAGGACTACAGTTTAGCGTGGAATCCGAACCACGGTGGCGGCCTGGCATTCACACATTCACAAGTTTTTTTTCCAATGGAAGAAAAGAAGAAATTTAGAGGTAGTTTTCCTTATTTGCGTAAAATAATTGTGAAAAACCAAATTTGGGGGAAAAAATCACACAAATGGACCCGATTGGTTAAAAACCCTGATCCCCATTTTAAAACCCAACCCAGTCTAACAATTAATGACCCCCTTAGCCCATTCATCCTTTTAAAGGGGCTATTCAAGCAATGAAAAAATGCAAAAAAAGGGGCAGCTAAAAGTGATATTAAAAAAAACGGTTTATTTTTTGGCTATTTTAGATCTTATTTTTACAACTTTTTTTAAAAAAAGTATAAAAATGAAAAAGGTCAAAGGTTTGTTCCAAGTAATAAACCATGGTAAGAAATTAAAAGATGCTTTGTTGGTCAATTTGTAACACCCCCCTTTTTTCCCCAAAAAACAAAAAAAGGCGGGCACAAAAACAAAATTTTTTAAATTTAAAAATTTCCCTAAAAGCTTTGAAAATCCCGAGGAGGTTTGGACGATCACAAGGTTTAAAATGGGACCATACCAGGCCCTTTTGTCTTCTGTTCCCCCAAAAACCCTATCAAACAAAATTTAATAATTTAAATTTTGGATACCCTGGGTTATCGTGGGTTTTTAAAACAAAAATTTATACAAAAACGAAAAAATTTTATTTGAAAATTTAACAGATTTTTTTTTAAATAAAAGATCAAAAAAGGTTGAATTTTTTTTCCCCCAAAACTTTTTACAAAAAAATATATAAAGAAATTATAAAAAAATTTGTCCGGGGCAAAATAAACCCCCCTTTAAACTTGTTTAAATAATTTGGGAGTACTCGAGTCATCAATGATTAAAAAAAGTTTCAATTAAAAGTACTTGAAATATTTTCCCAAAGTATTAAAAATTTAAAAAATTAAATCCCAAACAGGATAAAGCGCCCTTAAGATGCAAAGCCTTTTCCCCGCCAGGTGGGTTTCATGACCGATCCCAAACAAAAAACTTCAACTCAACCATAGGATATAAATTTTTTAAAAATGGTATTTAAATATATTTCTTTTAAAATAATAGAAAAATTACTACTGGATAAATAATCAGTTTTAGGGCCGGGAGGGGCCCTATAAGTTTAAATAACACAATTCTCATAAGAAAAAATAAGACCCAATTTTCCCTTTAAAAATATGGCATCTCCCCCCTGCTGGAATATAAGTTTTAACCATTTTTTACTAGAAATAAAGGGAAAATTCTAATCTCTGAAAAAGGATGATGTCTTTTTTTAAAATTGAAAATATTAATACCCCCGCAAGCACAAAAAGGGGATTTTGCGTCTAAAAAACCCTTTTAATATAAAGACAAACATTATTTATCTTTAAATAAATTTACATATCAAGAGTTTAAAGTATTAAGCGATATCCTTGTGAAAATTATTTTTCATTTTTAAAAGGGCGATTTTTAAATTTTTATGGGCCCAAAAAATTTTTTTAAAAAAATATAAAAACCCTTTAAATTTAAAATTTTGTACCATAAAATCCGGACCCCTATAGGGTGTCCAAAGGGCAGTATCCTGAAAAGATTTAAATCATCCTTTCTAAATTTTTAAATCATTATAACGCAAAAACATTTTTTGATCAGAGAGGGGGAAAAGGAGGGGGTAAAAAAAACAAAGGGAAAACACTAAAACAAAAAAGAGTGGGTGGGGAAATTTCCCGGGAAAAAAGGTAGAGAAGGGAGTAGTTGAAAAAAAGTCCTCAAAATAAAAGTTTTAAAAATGCCCCCTCTTCTGGGTTTTTTAAACGCCCACACTTTCCCCAAACATGCCTCTCGAGGGAATCACTGTTCAAGCTTAACATTTTCACGCGTTTAGTCTGCAGTAATTTTTTAAAATTTGGTTGTAGTGGTTGTGGGGGAGCCCGATTTGGGGGCGAAACTCCTAAAATGGGGCAATGGTGAGTTAACCCTTTTTTTATTTTTAGTAGTGCCCAAATCTGGTGATTTCTTTAATTTTGTAGTTTTATGGAAAATAAAGATACAAATCGTTTCAATAGACCACTATACGAAAATTTTTTTAATTTTTTATTTTAAAAAAATTTTTAAAACACATTTTTCCTTTTATCATCCAAAAAAAAAAAGTTTTAAATATATCTAATTTAATTTTTGATTGCAATAGTGATGAACATTACCCACTGAAAATATATAGTTTTATTTTTTTAAAGATTTTTAACGTTCACTTTTGGATCGACTTATTATTAACACAGGGGGAATTTTTTATGAGTAAGAGCAAAAAAAGAATTTCCCAATTTTTACGGGCCCCTTGGGTTTTAATTTTAAACAAAACCTTCCAGGGTTTCTTTTTCATCCACAATCAACATGGTTCCGACGGTTTTTTTTCCCCCTTCGAATGACTTTACATTTAGGATTTATTTTAGTGTTTAGTTTTACTGTTTGGGTTTTTTGGTTTAACTTATTTATCTATGACTGTAACAAAAAAGCTTCGTTATAACCCCAAAACAAAAATTTAAGTACGGGAAAAGCGTGGGTTAAATTCGAACTAATTGAGGATCGACAGAGTCCTGTTTAAATACGTAATATCAAAACCCAAAAGGAAAAAAAAAATACAGCTAACGTTTATACTTACGAAAAAAAATTATTAAGGTTTAAACTTTTTTCACTTAATAAAAACCAAAAAGATTAAATTGTTTTTTTATTCCTAAATATCAAAAAATCCTAAAAGGAATATAATAAACATTTTAAAAAAATTTAACAAATTTTTTGGGGGTGGGGAAGTGGTTAAAATTTAAAAGTTTCGTTGTTTTTTTTTTAATAATTGTCCTGTACGATTTAAATTAAAACCAAGGGTTTAATGTCAAGACCTTGAAAAATTCTTTTTTAAAATTTTTATCAGGCTTTTTTAATTTTTCTTTTTACAGTTTAAAAAAAATATGGTACTTTAGTTACCGAAACATGTGGAAAAAGATTTCTGGCATCCTTTCGGTTTGTTTTCGCAAAACGGAAAGGGGAAACCTAGGAATAAAAAAATTACTTAGCCCCATAAAAATTTCTTTTGGGAAAAGGTTGTTTAATTTCCCCAATACAAAATATTTTTTTTGTTTAAAAATATTTTTTGGATTTTCTGGAAAGAACTGAAAACCAACACCCAAATTACTACGATATAAAGTGTTGGGGCATTTTTAAACCCTTTAAATGAAAATTTTTAAAACTTTTTTTTTCGGGAAACATATTTTAATTTTTCATTTTGTTGTCCATACTATTTTTGCAAAACTGTAATTTTTAAAAAAAATTTTTTAACTTTGTTAACAAATATTTTTTAGATTTTTTTGGGAAAAACTTTTTTTTGTTTCCAATCAAATTTTTAATCCCCAATTTTGGGTTTTTAATTTAAATTGTTTTTCATTCCTAACAATATGTTTATCCACTAGAAAAAAATTTTAAATTTTTTACTTTTTGATTTTGTACCTTAATACTTTCTGCCATCTTTTTGACGGTTTAAATTATTATTATTATTATTTTTTTATTATTTTTTTGTTTTTTATTACCCGGTTTTAAAAAAAAACCGTTCTTTTTAAAAAAAAACAATTCCCCGTTTTAATTTTGGTTAATTTTGGTAGGGGATTGTGAGATGAAATAAAGGGAAACCTACAGTTTAACGGGGAACCCGGGAACCACGGTGGAGGCCTGGCAGGGTTTTAAAATTTAAAAAAATTTTTAAATTTGTTTGCATATATAACAAAAACCAACTTTATCTAAGTTTTAATTTTAAAAAATTTGATTCAAAAAAAGGCATACATTAACAACAAAAAAAGTTTTCCGGTTTAAATTTTTATAAACAAGTTTTAAAGGTTTTTTTTTTAAAAGGCCATTTTTCAAATATTGATACCCACTGCTATTTTTTTTTAAAAATTTTTTATTTTTGATCCTTTAACCCTAAACAAGCAGTATTTTTGTCGCCCCAAAAAACGAGGTTACTGTTTTTTAAATTTGGTTGGAGGACAGGGTCAATTTTTTTGTCAGAGATTTTTTATTCAGAAATTCTTGGTATTCGTTCAAACTTATAGGCAAAGATTTTAAAAACGATTTAAAAAAATTGAATGAGGAGACCCAAATTTTTAGAGTAAATTTACTTGCATTTTTTTTGGGGTGAGAGTGGGGGAAAATATTTAGGGGAAAAAAAATTACTTTATTGATAGGAACCCAAAAAATAAGAACCTTTAAACCCTTTTGACCTTTTGATGCGGGTTAATTAAAAGGGTTTTTTTTTTTTCACCGCATCTTACTAACCTTTCGAGTTGTACGTCAATGTACCAATTAAAAGAAAAGTTTTGAGGAAATATAAATGTTTTTTAATTTAAATAGGGGGCACTCCATTTTGAAGGGGACTGGGAAAAACCCTTTTAGGGAAAAAAATCCTAAGTTCATATATCTTAATCGAGCCCCGGGTCTCCGGGCATCAACAAAAATTATCCCAAAATGAGAATAGCACGTTAAACCCTGTGGGCCAACGCAATCGATTTAAAAATGACTTATTTTCAATAAACAAGTTATCTTTCCCCTCAAAAAAATATCATCCCCCACGATAGTTCTTAATTATATACCCTGATGGACGATTACCGTTTTTAATAAATTTTGTTAATTTTTTCGAGCAACTTCTTTGGGAAAGATAAGTGGGTTTTTTAAAAAAAAATATTTTTTTATTGAAAATTTTTTTTTAAAAAAAACCTCTAATACAAACTCGAGTGAAAACAAAAGACAAAAAATTTATGCATGGAACCCTTTAATTTTTAAATTTCCTTTTCAATTTAATATGGGTTTAATTTGTAAAAAAATGTTGAGTTGAGTGATAAAACAATTTAAAATTTTGTAATATCTGTGTTGGTTGTTTTTGGGGTTTTGTTTTGGGACAAAAATTTTCCTGGAGGTCATCAATATCGAAAAAATTTTTTAAAAGGAAAAAAAAGGAAAATTTGTTAGGTGGGAAAAGGGGGGAGAACAAATAAAAAAAACTTGGGTTGGTTTTTTTTAAAGGTGTTTGTTGGGTGAAGGGTTTTTTAGCTACTAAAATTTGGCCGGGGGGTTTCATCCCAAATCGAAAAAAAAATTCACATATATAAATTTAAAATTTAAAAAAATTCCCCATTTGGGTTTTTTTCCCGGGTTTTTGAAAAAAACAGTTTGTAAAAACCCGGCAAAAGGGGGTTTTACGGGGGTCTTTCTCAAAAAACCCCACATGGAACCACTTTACGAAATAATTGTTCTTCCCGGGGCTTTAGATGGAAATTTTTTGGGAAAAATAGTTTGTAAGCCGGCACATAGGGGTTCGGCCCGTCTTTCCCCTGCATGAACCACTGAAAGGGGAAAAAAAACTTCTTCCCCGGTGCTTCAGCCCGGAAAATCTGGGGAAGAAGAGGTTTTTATGCCCCGGGACATATGGGTCCCTGATTTTCGGGGAAACCCTTGGCCAAAATTTGATGTCGCTTTTGGGGTTGGGTTTAGTCCCCGTGCTTTAACTTGCAAAGTTGGAAATGGGCCCCCAAAAGATGTCAATTAGCACACCGGGGGTTTGTTCTGAAAAAAATTAAATTTTTCCAAATTTTATTGTATTGACCTTAAAGGTTTTATGGCAAAATTTTGAAATTTTAGTAATAAAGGTTTTCAATAAATCCACCAAACAAAATTTTATACATTTTATTTATTTAAAATTGTTTTTAAAAAAACACCTGAACCGGTAATTTTTGTCCGAGCCCTTTCTTTGGGTTTTGGGCACAATATAAAACTACCATGAGAAGCCAGGATTAAACCTGTGTTTCAGCTTTTTCCCCCAAAATTTTATTTATTTTTATTATTAGCACCGGTTTTACTAAACCCGTTTGTTTATTCTTACTTAAGCTAATGTGTTAAATGGAGAGTGATTGTGATATGTTCTTTAGGGGGCCTACGTTTAAGTTTGGGAAACCGACCCGGGGGAGGCCCCGGGATTACCCAATTCACAAAATTTTTTTGTTAATACAGGTTTTTTTTTAGAGGGGAAAAAAGGGGTTTTTTTTCAATTTGACATTTTTTTAAATTTCAAAAGCCCAATTATACCAAAACAAAAAGGGGTGCAAATAGATATTGCTCATCTTTAAAACAAAAATTGATTCTAAGGACATAAGAATCGTCTTTTAATTTACAATACTCAAAAAACCCGAGGTCTGTGGTTCCATCCGTAGCTGGGCGAAATCCCAGACCTAGTCTTAAATTAGGGGGAAATTTTAAATGCGTCATTTTTGTTTTACGGTGGCGGTGTATTGACGCCTCAGTCTTCATGGTTGACGTTTTGTTTTCAGGAGCCCTTTCCCTTCAATGCGGGGGATACAGTAGAGTGGATGAAAAGTGACCCGGACGTGGGTC
>JBCFYV010003508.1:10203832-10215557 GCA_039000515.1 Timema cristinae | reverse complement strand
TTTCCTGTTTTCTCAAACAGCTGCCACTTTGAATAAATTATTTTCAAACTATGTACATCTAAGTTATTTAAAACTAGTACCAGAAGTTAATTTTATTATTTAGTTGCATTACTTGTTCTTTGTTTATATACAATCAAGAATTTACATTTGCATTTCACACAATTTGGTCAAAGTTTCTGATGCAACAGGTTCAAGATCTGGTTTTGTCTCTTTAATGATCACAGCACACTTCTTGTTTTTTTTCAACTCTTCTGAAGATACATTCTGTAACAATTGTGTTCGTAAATCAGCTAACTGTCCATCCACTTCTTCTGTTTTTTTGCGATTCATTTCATTCAACTGAAAAAAATTAATAAATTGGAGAACATTTTATTCAGTAATTGTTTCTTACTAATTTGCATTATTACAGAAACGAACTAAATATTACTCTTAAAATAAAAATAACAACACAGTTCACAATTAACAATGCTGCCACTAGACAAAGAGGTAATGGCAGCCTCTTGAAGAAAATCAATCGTTTCCAACCAATCCCCCTACCTAGGTTTCATTCTATCGGAACTCACCAGGAGGGAGTGTCAATGCTCAACACAACTTCCTAAAATAGGACGCTAAAAACACACAAGGGAGAAAAAGAAACTTTGTAAAGAAAATAGAATAATTCAATAGAAACCTGTAAAAGGAGTAACATAAAGGACAAATATTTTAAAAATTCCTCAAAAAGTGAAAAGAGGTTTTCCTTGAAGAGATATAATTTGCATATTAAAATAATACTACAACAATAAAGGTGAAGAGTTTCAAGACTAACATATAATAATGACTTATAATATTTAGTGCAACATGATTTTGTTAATAAATATATATTTATCCATAAGAATCAATGTTGTTCAAAGGGGAAAATTAAGGTGATGAAATTAAAAAAAGGAGAAGAAATACTTTCAAGAAATTTGGATCAAGCCTTTATTAGATTTCGGTGGTTTATTTTTATTTTAAACGGTTTTTCCATTTCTCACAACAAAGAATTCTTACCAACAGAATGGTATTTTAAAGATATAGCAATGGTGGTTGTTAAATATATGTGCAAGCTCACTTCCTTCTCTAACTTACACTGGACTAAGTAAGTATTTAACCAAATTCTTTTAGCTGCGATATTGTAAAGTATAAATATTATTGTAACACTACTCATGTTGATTTTTCACTGTTCCATTTTTACTTCAACTACATAGTATCTAAACTTTGTCTAAGCAACATGGGCATAAATATGTTATTTTTCATTTATGTCAATCTCATTGAATGTTTTAATCATAGCCTAATGAATAAGCATTGAGAAGCATGAAGTAGACTTTTTAAACTAAATATTGTTACAATGATTAAACAAAACTTATGGTTCTAAGTGTTTAAACTTGCTGATTTTGTTGATTGTATCATATTTTATAAGTTTATTTCATCAAATTATAATTATTTGTATTTTATATAGCAAAATCTTTTTAGCTAGACATTCTCATCTAAAATAAAATGTTATTCCCCAGGATAATTTCAATAAAACATTGTGTTTCAACTTACTTGATCACACCCCAATGAACAAACAAGAATTTTCTAGCATTTATTTGCATACATACAGAGCATAAATTAACAATAATATTGTGTGCCAGGGTTACATCATTCGTAGCCCAGTAGTGGAAAGATTAGCCAGCACTAATGTGTTGTTACCCAGGGGACGTCCAAATGTACTAATCGTACATCCTTTCCGTGGAGGATCATTTCATGTCCTGATGAGATGAGGTGATGATGATAGTGAATATGAGGGTGTGTAACAAGTCGAAACATTAAAACCTTACTTAAGCCTAATCAACCAAACCCTGGTGACCATTGGAGTAGTGCCACTTTTGGAAAAAATATCCAAGGTACCAGCCAAGAATCGAACCTGGGACCCTTAGGCTCATAGACAGGTGCACTGACCATTACACTATTGGGCCGGTTAGGACATACACTATTTATGAGATGTTTTTTTTCCCACCCTTCAACGTTTTGAGGGATAAAAGTGCTTGACAGTAGCAAGCTCAAATGTTCATAATCTCATACAATCCAGTATAATTCACAATTTTTAAAATGAAAAACCCAACTTCACAAATTACATAATTTTAGCTTTGCTGAGAATCAAACTCAACAAAGATGTAATTCACTCAGCTAAAGATTTGATAACAAATAATATACAGTATTTTAAACCCAAGGAACTATGTAGTTCAAGAATTTTGACTTTTCTTAGTTCATCATCAACTAGACCTAATTTACATTTGTATTTAAATTCACAGTAATAATTGTGTGTCTAAAGAAAGCCATAAAAATATATAACAAGCAAGCCACAAAAAAACCAAATTGATTTGGAAGCAATATCCCAATAAATCACAAGTATGTATAATTTTGTCAGATTTGTTTTGCTTAAAAATGGCATTTAATAAAAATAACTTTTAACTAACATGAAACAATAACTATTACAGTGATAGGAAAACAACATTTAAAGTGTAGCTTACTATCTGTTCATAAAGTAGCTCAATTACAGGGAGAGTAGTTAACTAAATAGATCAGTTGGTAAAATGTTGAGAGTGTAAAGCCGATTTCAACTTTTACACCTTTTCTTATGTTGGTACCTGCTATACAAAGTTGTGTTCTGGACTAACAAATGCTTAATAAGCTGGTATAGCCCTTGCCTACAGACAGTGTATACACCAGATCCACAACCTCCAGGTTAAAATGGCTGTGCTTCGTGGGAGAACTTGGGTGCCATTAAGGAGCATTAAAAAATCTAATTTTAAACATGGTTTCATTAGAAAAAATAGACAAATATTCACGTCAAGTCAATCAGCCAGCTGCCACAAAGCTAGGTTCAGGTAGTGACCCAACCCCCTATTCACATAATCCTATCTCACAATGAACTTACATAGCCTGCCCATTATGATTACAACAGACCCTTCATGATGAACATGTTAAAAGTGAGTTGTTTACAAATGCATATTTGAACGTGCTTTTATCACTGGACATTGAAACTAGCGAACTTCAGTGTTGATAGCTTTAACCTGGCTCAAGGAGCGCAGCGAAACTTCTGTAATGCCGAGGATCTGGTACATTCTTGTCTGTGTCCTTGCTCTACCATAAAAGCAAGTCACAAAATATAAGATTCTGACTAAACCATTCTATGTATTTTAAAATGAAAATGAAGTATAAATGTAGAATATTAGGAAAAATAGCAGCTGTGTTATTTTGCTATTCATAATTTCACTATAAACATTATCAAAATGTGTCTTCACAACATTTAAGCAAATACTAGTTTATTTCACTTGTCTTGAACCATTATTTTTATTTAGTGGTCTGTTTCATTTATTTATTTTAAAAATAAATAATTGCTTTAATATCATTGATTTGTATGTAAATATTAATCTTGAAAAGAGAAAATTATACTTACTAAGATAATATTTTTCTCCTGATTTTAGTATTTTTTTTATATCTATTAGTTTAAAAGAAAGCTTTTAAAATTTGTTTTAAAATCAAGAATTTGAAACATTTGGGTAAGCGTAGTGTGCTACCACTTGAAAGAAAAACATGAACTATAAATATCAGTAGCCACACCAAAGGTCATGAGGCATAAGGTGTCAGGCTCACCTTGCCTGGAATGCTGAGATCAAGGTTAAAATCTCAGCCGGGTATAGTGTCAGGTTTTTATTCATGTGACATACTCTCTCCACAAAGATGCTGGTACATTTTCTTTAATATCTTGCTTTCACACCTTTGAAAAAGTGACTAATAACCAATATAACCTATATCAGTGGATACATAGTCCAAAACGTTAGACTCAAATTGTACTTGGTGACTGTTGAAAGAGAAATTTGGATTGTTTTGAAATGGAGATGGTTTTTATGTAAATTATCATTTTAGTTTTTCCTTCCTAGCTCCAGGATAATGCAAGTGTATTCTATATCTCTTACCAAAATATTAAACTGATTACAACCCTTGTGGGGACCGTACCAATCGAGATTTAAAAGGAGATGTATTTAATGCACCAATTTAAACAATTGGACGTTATAATAAACAAAGACCTGCATCGGCTGACACGCAAACTAAATGTGTTTGGTATGCTGGTGATGAAGCTATCAGGGATTAATTCCTAGCTAGGTTCAATGAGAATGTTTTTTCTAAGAGGTTTCCCACTTTCCCTTCATGCAAATCAGGTTGCATTTCCTCTAAGTTCTAATCTTTCTCATTCCTACACCATTTGCACGGTTAAACTTCATAGAGTCTGTACGAGTTGTAAGACATGGTGGAGAAATAAGTGAGTAAATAAATAATGAATACAGCTCCCTTTTGTATGCTATGTACACTCTATTCATGGTAGGAATTACTCTCTGAAAGGTATATTTTCCTACTAATAAATATCCTACTATATAATATATTTCTGGTAAGGAAAAAGACCTTTCAGAAAACTACTACACTGAACAGACTTTAGGGGGCCTATTCAGTTCAACTCAAACTGTAATATGACCTGGTTTGTATTTTAGTGGCTTCATTATGATAGTTGCAGAGTTATCACCTTGACTTAGTTTAGTGGTTAAATAGATGTAATAATTTTAAAGCATTTACAACTTTCACATGTTTTAAAATTTTTTGCTTTTGAATTTCCAAACTTGAAATCATATGGAAAATGAACTGCAAAAACAATGCAACAATTAAAGGTTCACATAACAAAGTCTTACTATTTATGAGTTTGGTATAACAACAACAAACTTTACTGAAAAACAACATATTATCTAAGCAGATTTTTTTAATGTTTTATATTTTCAGTTAACGTTGGTTTGGTTGAGTAACAGTAATGGATTAATTAAAATTATTAATCGTTTACTTAAAGCTTACTAGGCCTGTGTGTTGAGTTTTCTAAGTTTTGTGAAAATTATATAAAATATATTGAGGTTTATTCTTCATTAAAATTTTGAAAACCATTGTTTTGATTGATGTGAATAAGCAAATTTTTATGATTTTAATTATAACCTTACCTAGTTTCTAAGTTTGGATGAAATTATATGAAATTCATCTCTTATTTTAATATCTATTAATTACTTTTGGAATAATTTTTTATCACTAAAATCAGTGCTAGCCTGTGGATTTTGCCTGAGCAAGTTAGGCTTAACAGGACTGAACCAGTAAACTGTTCTTTCCCCCTGGTATTCAAATGACCAACCACACACAAAATACTAATACAATATTTTGTGTGTGGGAAAGTTCAATACTGAATTGAAGGAAACATTTACTAGTATGGTCCTCTAAGCCAACCATCACTAAAATATCTAAGGTAAGTTAAACCCAACATAGTTGATTGTATGCGGCCAAATAAATTATGTTTAACGTTGATAATTAGTGTATTTAAAATCTTTACTTTTATAGCAAATATTTATGACAAAAATCTATATATTTTTAGTTTAATTATTCATGACTTCAAAACTGTAGGCTAAAAAAGATCAAAATCCAAACCTATTTGTATTTAAATGATTGTTTATGTGTGATTTGAATTTGGTCAAATACCACCAATTAGTTTGTCACTTGAAAATATTTAGACCCGTTTTGAATGACTTTTCAACTCTGGTCAAACTTCACAGTCTACATTAAACTGTTAATTATACTCAACCAACCATGTGTTTCTAGTTTGGAATTTATGCTGAACTCCAGTATATGTGTGGTGAGTTAAGAAGAGTTTGCCATCTTTGGATAGAATTATATCAGATACTTAACAGGAATTTAATATAACTAGGACCCACTTCGGTGGCCTCAGGGTCTAACGTGCTGCTCTCGCAGTAGACTAGACTGGCGATGATGGGGAGATCAAAGTTCAAATCTCAACCAGGTGTACTGAGACAGGTTTTTTCAAAATGGTTTTCCACTCTCCCTCCATGCAAATGCAAGAACACTTCCTCTAAATATAAGCTTCCGTAATCCCTAACACCATTAGCATAATTAGTACATAAATGTAAAACCCAGACGAGTTGTATGTCTCAGTCTCAGTACTTAAAAAGTGTAGTAGAGAAGAGGTTATAAGAGTCCCCCATTTGTGGATAGAATTTCAGTGGAAGCTATTTATTCGGGATTCTAGGACAACTTTATTGAACTATTAAAATGAATTTGCTTTATTGTCTTTGCTGCACTTTAAGAAATGTTGGATGAAAAACATTTCAATGGATTTCAGGAGTTTATTTTTAGCACTATGTCTTACTACCCATTTGGATTATTCACCTATGTACTAATTATGCTGATAGGTTAGAGATGAAGAAGGTTCAATTTAGAGAAATTGTACCAACATCTGTGTGGAAAGAGTAGAGGAATTCAAGAAAACCACCCTCTGTACATACAACCAGGTTCAAACTCTGATCTCCCTGTCATCGGCAGTCTATTCTATTTTGGAGTTACATCTTAGATCATGCAGCCACCGAAGTGGGTTTCAGGAGTTTTTGTTTGACATTTATGCTGCACATTAGAAAACATATGCTGAGTTGAACGTTCACAATACGAGGATAGAAACCCAGTTGATAATTTAGGGGATATTATATGTGGCATGTTTTAGAAAAGTTGGAGTGAAATAAAGAGCGAACACATTTTATGATTTATAAAAACTGAATAGTCAATTTCAGGGTAAAATCGTTGATGGTATTTATTTTAGCTTTTCTACAAAACCAACTTGAAATAACATTCATTAATGAGTACAATTCTGTGAGTATTCTTTTTTGCCTCACTCGTTTTAGTCACTCTATTAGTTAGCCGGGTTACAATCTCTGATTTACCATTAGTGTTTTCACTCGAGAACACCACACCTAGAGTAGTGTTAGTGTGTATGTGTGACTTTTAAACAAATAATCTCCAAAACAAGCAAAATAAATTAATTCAAAGAAGAAAAAGAGGAGTGAGTTGAGTTGTTGGCAACATGTTTGAATTAGTTTCATAACATTATTAAAAACCTGTTACCATTTAAAATGTAGTTTTATAGAAAGTACTAGTAATATCATGACTATATGTGAGTATTTACAACCAATCAAAGTACATTTTGATTAATTTTAATGTCTTACCTTTTTAAGTTGACCCGAAACTGCCTTTGCTTTATGTTTTAGTTTTAGACTTTTTGCACCCGCTACTTTAAACACATTCTTGACTGTCTTGTGCTTATTCGTCCCCTTTTGTTTCCCCATCCTCAACAGTCTGCTGAAACAAATGAAGTATTCAGAGAGTCACTCGACAAAGTCTAAGAGTAGCGGGAATAATCTATAGGTCAGCATTCTGTCCTCAGACCTGGAAGGTCCGGGTTTGAGTCCTGTTCAAATGAGCTAAGAATATTTTTTCACAATGTGCTTCATCATCTGCCTATGTTCATACTGGTGCATTTCATTTAATGGTATCGTCACCCTCTAATTCTCTTAAAGTAACTAATAGTAAAAACAGTAGTGCTAATTAGTAGATAGACACGCTTCGGTGGTTGCATGGTCTACTACTCTCACAATAAACTAGACTGCTGAAGATGAGATCGAGGTTTGATCTTGATCAGATATAATGAGAGAGGTTTTTCCTAATTTTTTTTTTTTCATTCTACCTCCACACATATGCAGGTAAACTTCCTCTAAATTCAACCTTCCTAATCCCTAACTGTCTAGTGTAATTAGCCCAAACGGGTTGTATGACGTGGTGCTAAAAAATAGTACAGAGTTAATAATAAAGGAGCACAGCACATAGCCTAGTTGTAAATTTTTGATACTTTCAACATTACTGTGTAAAGAAGAAGCTCAAATATTACAGCCCCCAAGGATTAGAATAACATAACTAAATAACACCCTTCTAAACAAACACTTTCAGAGAATTTTGTTCAAAAAAAGTGTTTTTGAGAATAAAAAATAAAATAGACAATCATAGAGATTATACATAAGACAACACAGGGTTTTTATAATAACCATTATTTTACTACCCATTAGGGCTATTTACATATACTTTTATGGTAGAGATGAGGAGGGTAGAATTTAGAGGGAATTTAACTGCATTTATCTTGAAGGGAAAGTGGTAAGCCTTTTATGTAAAAGCACCCTTAGCGCACTCAACCGAGATTCAATCCTCGATCTCCAATGTCCCTGTAACTGTGTACCATTCTGTAGTTCTAGTGCGTGTGTGTTTACAAAAAAAAAGTTTAAAGCAGTCTGTGTGAAGTAAAACACAAATGATACTGCCAGGTAGAGAGATTCTCAAAAAGGGGCTATGCTTGTTCCAACAAAGAAGAGTCTTGTAATAAAATACATCAAATACAGATGGTTCCATTCTGGCTCACAAGTGTCAAACAGGATGAAGAATAAACACCCAAGCGATTGTGTTTGTTTTGTTTTTAACTTCAGAGAGTATGAAACCAAACAAGGTTTCATGATATCTAGAATCACAACACAACCATAATACAGTAAAAACAATTTTGACGTCTTAGAGAATAAATTGTAAGAATATACTAATAGGCAGTCTTTCCCATGTATCAGCTTAAAAAAAATGTACGTGCACATACATACACACACATACATTTTATGGATATAAACAAATTGAAATTATTCATTATATTTAAGTATTCTGTATAAAGTATGGAAATATCATAAAAGTTGTCCAAATGAATTTTTATATATATATATATATATATGTAATAAAAATATATATATATGTAATAAAAATATATATATATGTAATAAAAATATATATATATATATGTAATAAAAATATATATATATATGTAATAAATATATATATATATATATATATATATATATATATATATATATATATATATATATATATATGTAATAAAAATATTAGTTGAATATTAATTTTGCTAAAAGTTTTGATTATAGGCCTACTTAAAGTTGATTCAGATTGGATTAAACAGTATGGTCTCTGATTATGAGTGTGTGAAAAACTTACTGAAGGGGAGGGGGCGGAGGACGGTATCTATTACAAACAATCTGAAAGCTTGAAGAGCAACAATGTATGAATGTGGCATAACTGTCCTTGAGGATATATTGGTAGAAACTTGAGGTTCTCTGAGGGGTTTACATCCCTACATGAAATTCCATCACTCACGGAAGGAGGAGCCAGCTCCTCCCACCAAGGGAAGTTGACCCAAGGCAGGAGAGTTTTCACAGTTGTCTGCAGGGCTATTGCGTATGTACATCGGTTAGAACAATTTCATGAAGTTCCCGACACGTGTTATTGTGTACGCTCGGTGGACGAAACCAACAACGGAACAGGACCGTTGAATGTTCAGAAATTAAGCGACAGGTCTACCCCATCTTTTAATGATTTAGTATGTATAATTGGCACTAAATATTATTTTCTCAGGATTTTCTATATCTTCTCATTTAGTCTATTAGAGTGTTTAGTAGCTTTAAAGTGATGTGTTTTTTTATTTGTATCATAGTTTTACCTGGTTTTAGTTCTTTATCATAGTTTTTCATTAACATTCGCTGATTTAGATATATTTTTTATAATTTGCTATGCTTATGCCAAATTGGAGACTAAGTGTTTAGTTTGTATTCTTATAAGTAGGCCTAGTCAACATGTTTTTGATAACTAGTCTCTAAAAGATACTTAATTTTATCATCTTTAAGGTACTATTAATATAATTGAATAATGTTTATAAGCTAATGAAATAATCTTTAGATTAGATTATTTAATTATTTTATAAACAATAGTAAATAGTATTAATTGTAGCTTAAAGGTAACAAAATTAAGACTCTTTTATAGACTGGTTATTAAAAACATGTTGACTAGATCTAAAAAACACATTTACTTATGTTTCTACTTTATTTTGAGACATTAAGCTGAATAAGTTCAAGGTTAGTAGATGAATTAAATAGTATGAATTATTTTAAAGTGATAAAATATTAAAAAAATGTAAAATGCTCTTCCTAATACTAATACAATGAATATTGAAACAATGTGTAGCAAATAACTAAACCTAACCTAAACTTGAATAAAACACTCCTAAGATTAAAAAAATAAAAAATAAGATCCCATATATAAACTAACAGTGACAACTTTTAAATAAACGGTAAAGATTTAACAATGGTTCTAAACTAACTAATAATATTATATTTTAAAGTTTAAAAGAAAAATGTGAGTGTTAAAGCATCTGCTATTAAAACAAGATAGAAATGTAAGCAAGGTGCTATGAGCTTTAGGTAATTTATGTTGCCAACCTTAGCAAATTGTTAAGTCACTATACGAATTGTTGGAAACAGTCGGAATCAATACCGTGCCAAAATCGAGGTATGTAGAGAATCGCTCATACGGTATTTTTACCCGTGGTTAATCGGAAAGTCTCGATACCAACACTTTAGCCGATGTATGTACACAATGGCCCTGCAGGTGATGACAGGGATAGACGGGAGGCTTGGGGTCATCGATGTATTGCTCACTGTACATGTAATGTGCGTGGTTATGCTAGAAAGACATAACCATTATGGGTTAAAGAGGCCTCATAAGAAGTGTTTGTGCCCAGACAAGTGGATGTCGAACCCTGACATGGCAGGTGAGTTTCCCCTTGGAAAAGTTGCTGACTTATATAAGGTCTCAGACTAGTGATGTGGCGGTATCCAGTGAGAACACAACACATTTCTGGATGTTGAAAACATGAACAATGTATTTTAGTGAATGAGGTGCAACAACAAGTGAAGCACATAAAGCTGAAAGTAAAAATAACATTAGTTTATAGCAATTATAAGTTTCAAGTCTCAAGACCACCGAGAACATAGAAGGAGTTTGTTATTTTACATAAACCAATTCTGCCAAGCAATGTATTATAATGTCATTAGTTCCTCCAACAATCAGTATCAGAGCCTACAAATAAAATTAAAAAAGTCATTTAAAAAAAGGAAATCTAGGTACCTCTATCAAAGATGGCTCTTGGCAAGAGCATGTAGGGGATATCGTCATAAGTGGAAAGAACCAATCAGTAAATAAAGAATAGTGCCTCCAAAATGTAAATAAATGACAAGAAGACTAGGCAAGGATGGAGAGATGTACTACCGCTAGATAATGTCAACCAACTGCGAACTGCACTAAAACTAGTTGAGACACATACAGTAGTAAAAATAAATATTAGAACTAAACATCTAGAAGACAAGGACTTAACGATATTATTAGAGGTTTTATATTGCAAGGAATAAAAAGAAAGAGTAGGAATAATTTAATAATTTTTAAGCTCTATAACACACCAATATCATTGAAAACAAGCCCAGGTTGATAAAAGTACAATAAAGTGTTATTAAAAACAAATATTAGATTTCATGGTTTAGTCTAGTTGTGCTCACAATCAACACACAATTAAATTATTATTATTATTATTATTAGCACCGCGTCTTACTACCCGTTCGGGTTATACGCACTTACGCTAATGTGTAATGGTAGGGTGATTGTGAGATGAAATGGAGGACCTACAGTTTAACGTGGAATCCGAACCACGGTGGAGGCCTGGCATTCCCCACATTCACAAGATATCTTGTCAGAGGTGAAGAAGGGTTTGGAAATCAGATAAATCTGTGCCGGGACCGAGGATTGAACCCCGGCCGCCAGCATAGAAGTCTGACACCTTACCCCTAGACCGCCAGGTCACCCACAATTAAATGATTAAATCAAAACAATACAGGTATTTTTTCCAAAAGACTTCTGGCAAAGTGCT
>JBCFYV010003508.1:10175160-10190221 GCA_039000515.1 Timema cristinae | reverse complement strand
AATCAGAAAAACTCCTCCAAGAATTTGTAGTAAATTATGATTAAAGCAATTTTTCAAATGACCTTGGAGAAAACATTAGTAATTTGTCAGAAAGGTTTAGAAACACACCTAAAAGACTTTAGCAAGATCAACACGAGTGTTGTTCAATGCTAGTGACCGTTATATATAAATTTGACCATCTGTGGAAGAATTGATGCTGTAATGGACCACAAGGCGCAAGATAAAACCAAAACAATAATGGCTGGTTTGACAACCATACGTTTCAAGATCAGTTGTATACCATTGCCTTTACTTTAAAAGAAAATGAACTGTGCCCAGTCTATAGTTTTGCCTGGTGATAGCCTGACCAACATGTGCACAACGTGTCATTAGTGTGTGGGAAAAGTGAAAACAACATTTGGTCTGTATAGCACTCATATTTCTCAGCCACATGTCACCGTTTTTTGGAACATCAAACAAACTGCCAAGGAGAAAAGGAAGAAAGTTTGTTTAGAACTAATTATTTCGTCATAACAAAGCAAATATTGTATTTGAAATTAACAATCTGTATGGTAAAATACTTATAAAACCTTTCCCTTCAAACATTAATAATCTAGGGATTAAACTTCTTGGACTTCTACCTTGAAAAATAGGCAAAATCATATAGTATTATGATAATATACTCACTTATAGTATTATAGTTCACTCTGAAAAACTGTAAACAGAACTGAGTGTTAAGGTGGGGTTTAGGGAATGTGAGAAATAGTCAGTATTTTGGTAGTTTTTATAGCAAAACATCAATTGAATCAAAATAAATCAAATATTGTTTCTATACAAACATAGTGTTTAATTTTCTTCATACGGTGATATTAACATTTATTGAATATTTGTCAGGGTGTCCTGGAGTTTAATTACACTTTTTTCTCTTGATTTAAAGTGTTTGCCATATAATGCCACTATGCTCTTGACAGATATTCAACAACTGCAAAAAAAACTCACCTTTTCTTCGCTCTCTACATCTAATCCATTGATTATATAGAAAGAAAAGTGTAGTTTTTCATGTCCATAATTTTGAAATACTATTTTTGACTAAGAAAATTAAATAAAAATTAATTTAGTTTATCACAATAAAACAAAAAATTCATTAGAATATAGCTTTGCAGAAGAAAAATAATATATATTGCATGTTTTAAAAACAAGCATTTTTATTTTACTATATTTATATAAAAAATTGAATGGTTTTGTACAGGAAGGAAGTTAATTATTTTTTCATCTTATGTTAGTCATTGTGAAGATGAGGTAAACATACTTAAAATATAATTTTTTTTAATTAGGCTATATTACTATTGTGTGTGAGAATGCGTTTATCTATTGTACAATCACCAATTTAGGAGTTAACAATCATATATCATGTTCATTTAAATAATTTATGTGTATACCAGGTATAAACCGTGCTATAATATAATGAATAATTTAGTTTATCTTTGTGGTCTATTATAAACTAAATTTTTAAAATCATATAGATGGAGTCTCGGAAACTCAACCTAATGTGGGCTGAGATGGTGTCGAGTTTTATGAATGAACTCGCATAAGATGCATTATTACTATGTCATGTTTACTAAACAATGATGAATCACATTACAGTACTGAATATTATAGATACATTTGTACAGTACAGTAACAGTAATATATGTACAGTAGAGTACTGTACGTATAATATTGTATTGATTATAATAACACATTACGGAATTGGAAAACTAACAAACAAAGAACTTGTAAAAACACAACAATAGACTGTTCCACTCGAGTTACACAAACAAATTGAGAGGTTATACAGTTGAATGACCTTGGATTGTGATGATTGGCGTCAACAACTGTGTGCATGTGCGTGTGTTGAAAGAAAATTACTGAAATAAAGAAGTGATAAAATCATAAAATACTCATTGTTTTACATTGGGGATAACACCTAAACCCAATACTTAGACCTGAAGATGACTGGTAAAAGCCGAAACATGTAGTTGCATCATCAATCCAGCCTAAAGGCGTTGGAATCTTAAGGAGAGGAACCAAAATACTCCATTTAAGGAACGTGCTTTTGTCATTCTTCAGTAACAGTATTTAATGTATTTAATAATTTATTTTATGATTCTTATCCCTTCTTTATTTCAGTAATTTTCTCTAATGCTTTATGACTACTAAACATGTTTGACTTTTTATCTGTGTTTTATAAATTTAAAGTTGGTTGAACCTATGTGCACTTTCTATCACAGATAAACTATTCCTATTCTAATTACTAGTTATTTCAACCTATAAGCCTTATGGAAAAGATTTTTTTTTTACTTTGTATTTTTAATGTGTATATTAAATTAATTTCTTAAGTGTTTTTGCAATTTCCATTCCTTCACTGTATATATATGTCTCTTTCACTGTTTTGTAATGGTGTAATATATATTCCTTCTTATTGTCTAACTATACTGTTAATGTTCCAGTGTTTACTTTTATTAGGCTTTAAATATTATTTTTTCATAGGACTACTGTATTTATTCATACTGACGGGTCCTCGATCATTTTTTTTTCTTCTAATTTTTACCCTGGAATTCTATTATTTAATTGTTCTGGTATTTCTTAAAGCTTTCTTCATCTTATGATTTTCTAAACATTTCCTTTGTCAATCTTTCATAATAATGTCTTTTAACATAAGTATTGTAACTTTTTTCTAACAACCTTAATTCACAAAGTACGTTCCTTTCTAATATAATCCAATATTTGTTTATTTTAAAAAACATTAATTATTTGTTTGTTTTCCACAGATATCATGTGTTTGAAGTTGGGGACAGTGACCAAATCTTCATTTTGGTTGGATTTTTTTTAAAATATAGTTTGTATACATTATTATGTACAGAAGGAAGGAAAGAAACAGAACATTTTGTGAATTTGACCGTCATGTTTTAATTACTAAGCATCACACTTTGCTTTCTAACTAATCTAACTATTAAATTCACAAGGTTTAAATATCATTATATAGTTAGTATAGGAGTACCTATTAAATATTGCTTTTCCTTGTCTTTGGTTTATATCTTAGTTTTGGAATGCTTAAAGTTTTAAGCATCATTTTTACAAATCATAATAAAATACTTTAATATTAGGACCTTAACATTATGAATTACTAATCTCAATTCTTATATAGTGATTGTCAACCATTTTGATTCACTATCAATGGGAAGCTTCCAGGTCAGTTTAAGCTTTAATCTTAGCCTAAATCATTGTGCCAAAGCTTTTAAGAGTTTGTCTGGAACACATAGCAGTGTCATATTGAAAATGCAGAATAGTCTTTATTAAAAAATAACTAGCGGTTTTTTATTTCTCTTCTACAATGTTTTTGAACTTAGTTTAATAGACAATATTTTAACATATAAATAGCCGTGAATTACAATTAAATTATCAAGTTTTAAAATAAATGTATAGCTATACATTTACAAGCAAAATTTGTTTGTATTAAAAGTATAAGCAAAAAGAAAAGTATAATTTTTTGAGCTAATAAACTTAGTTTTACAATAAGACCCGTTTAGATATCTATATAAGATTTTAAAATGATAAATTATGTAACTAATTAGAATGCAAGTATGCATAATAGCTCTGGTTTCTTTTCGAACCCAAAACTCGTGAGTAAAAGTGGCTGTCTTTCATAAGTAAAATATTTACTGTTTTTAAGAAACTAAACAATATATAAAAGACTACTTTTGAAGGAACAAAGACAGCTTTCTGGTTGTTAATAATATTGTATTAAAATGATAGATATCACATAGTCCAAAATAACTAATCATGCTTCGAACTCATCAAGACAAACTTTATCTTCTTTACCAAAATATCATGGTTTCGTTAGTAAATTGTAAAGAAAGGAATTTAAAAAAAACATTATTTGGACAGCAATGAGCACCATGATTAAGTGTGTAGCATGTCAACCAAGTGATATAACATCTACAAGCCGTAATCTGCACATAATACTAAACTGAATTAACGGAACCCAAAGAAGAGAACTAAAACTGATATATTCTGCAAAACTATAATTTGTATTCTACTTACATTAAGTGGATGTTCCCAGATACAATCACCATACTTCAATACAGTATGCTGCAGCTATGGCGGAAGCGAATGCGTGGCAGTTTCAAACAGACGTCTAAACCCTTGATCTCCAAGTTGAAAGAAAGGCCTGACTGTCGTTGGTCATATTCCGCGAATCCGAGCGCTGCTGCCATAGTGAACAACCTTGGCAAATCTTTCTCTACTGTTCCAAACCTACCTCTTTCTTCCTTTTTCTTATTTACATGCCCATATTTGGTCTGGTTTAGTCAGGATATAGAGTATATAACAGGTGACCTCTAGGTTCACAGGATTGTAGTTCATCATCAGATATCCTTGAAGGAGGAACCTCTGCTCCAACACCAAGAAGTAACAGCTGGCCCTGATGGTTGGGTGTGGGTCTCACTGTCGAGGGAATCTTGTCTGATGTTTTAAGTATTCTATGAATGTTGTCCAAGTCCTTCAGACTTGTTGATTTAGTCTGAGTGACTAATTTTTGTTAATCTATCCTTTTAAACTTAGTTTACTTAGTCAGTCGACTATAATGTAGTCCAAGTCCTTCAGACTTGTTGATTTAGTGAGAATGACTAATTTTGGTTAGGTGTCAACCCAACTTGATTACTTTAGTCAGATAGTCTGACTGTATGTTTTCCTTATGTTCATATAACGTAGCTTCAATACAGAGTTTGCAGCACTATATGTATTAAGGACCTTGCTTTAAACTTCCTCTTCTCCTAAGTTCATTATTCAGTTTTAAGTCCTTTTGACTTCACATTATCCTATGACCTGGTGTAGTTGTTTGAATTTTTGTATGGCTACAAATGGTCTAACACCCTTATTTGAGGACTTGTTGGGTCAGTATCTCACAACATTTTTGATTGGTACCTCTCTTTTCTGTGTTACTATTTTGGGTGTGCAAAGTGCGGAACACGGTAGTTTTGTATATTGGCCTGCACGGATAGTGTTTTCATTCTTCCCTTGTTGGCACTTTATTTGTCCTAGTATTTAATGACGGCATGTACTAGATTTGATGTACACCCCAGGGAGTGGGTCATGGCATTAATGTCTAATGAGTGCTCTGGCAGTACCCACTGGGAAAGGACCGGCCATAGTACAATTTTGTGTGAACACCTGATTGTTAGCCATCTAGCTAATGTATTTGAATGAAGGTCCTCTTAACAATTTATTATATAGGATGTCTTTCATATTCTCAAGTCAAGCTAGCTAACTTGGCCGTCAATTAGCTTAATAACTCTAAAACTATTGATGTGTTTATAATTTGCCATGTTTTCTTTTAAACCTTCTTGTGGAAGTCTGGCTGTAGTCCGGCTGGTTTGGCATCCAATGCTTTCTATAAACTTAACTTCCTTTGACTGTTTCCGTGTCGTCTTGAACAGCATAGTCTACTGTGCTTTCAGGAAGTTCTTATATATTTGAGTTATTAAACCCTGTTACATTTGTCAGTTTAAAACATAATGTTTATAGTTATACTTCTATAATTTACTTGAGTTACCTAGTCTATATAATGGATTTTACTACACCTTTTTATTTTCTGTCCAGCTTTCATTCTACAATAAGTTTTGTAACCCAATATTACCCTTTTATGTTATTTGTATAATAAATCTATTATTGTTACCAATTCAATTCTGTACTTTCTATAATATGTTTCCCTGCTTCTATCATGAATGCATTTAGCTTTGTAATAGTTAAATACAAATATCGTTACCTTCTCTACATATTAGAGTGAAGGGGAGGTAACAATACAAGTGTTTTGTCTTTTTTTCTAAACACACCGACGAGGAATATGAACTAACATCAACAAAAAACTACAATAGTTTAGATTGAGTTCAGACCTTTCACTCACGTGTGTACCTTTGTGGGTAATGAATCTATCTAGATAATTGTTATAAAAATACTAAATATATATATAATGTATCTAATATATGTCTGTATACACATAGGTACCCAAACACTCCTTACCAGTATTGATAGGCATGTGGATGTAATGCCAGGCTTGTATAGTCTGTTTTTATAGTGAAAGAGTATCTTTTCAGAAGGAACTGAAGGTTTTTTTTAATAAAATATTTCCCACTCTTTCTTTACATAAATGTGAATAAATTTCTAATAAATCCTGCCATCTTCATACTTACGCTACTATTGTAGTTAGAATCCGTATTTTTTTTACCAGGTACAAGCATTGCAAATATAGAAAGTTCTTAATACAATCTTTTTCAACAACATTAACAACCGAGAATACTAATTCCTCCTCCATGGCGTGAGAATGCAAGCGAGCTATACCGACCAAGTGGCAGCCACCATTATGAATGATGGTGAATACATTTGCGGATAAAGTGAGTCATGTGGGCAGCACGGTGAACCCTTTGGTTCAGTTTTCTAGAAGGAGCTGCAACTTATTTATTCATGTATTTCCTCAATTGTCTTCACGAGGCTGAGTTTGACCCCGTTCCAAACCAAGTGCTTCACAGAAAATCTTTGGACGTGCCGGGATTTAACTTGGGCCTCTGGATCCTTAGCCAGGAACTCTGATCATTAAACCACAGAGACGGCCAAGAATACCAATACATGTTAATAACGTTTATTATAAGAGTATTACTATCACATTGGCTATATTATTTATGATTTTATTTCAATGTTTCACTATCTGTTCAAATTATATTATATACACACTTTGCACCACATTTTACTACCTGTTAGGTTATATGTTTATGCACTAATTAAGCCAATAATTTAAGGATGATAAAGGCTGAATTAGGGAAAGTGTACCCACATTTGCATAAAGGGAGGGTGGAAAACAATTTTGGGAAAACCACCCTCAGTACACCTGACCAAGATTCAAACCCTTATCTATCTTCCATCGGCAGTCTAGTCTATTGCGAGTGATCCCTTAGACTGCAGCTACTGAAGCAGGTATGATATTTATTAATTATGCTAATAGGGATGAGTAAGGTAGAATTTTTGATAAAATGTATGCATTTGCACAGGGAAATTTGGAAGCCATATAATAATAAAACACTCAGTGCGCTGGCCCAGATTTGAACCCCAACATCCCCTTCAATATTGAATGTTTTTACATATGTTAGTTTATATATAATTAATACTAAATTTGTTTTTAACAAGGTATTTGTCACGTTGTATAGGACAGCCTGACTCAGTTTTACAACTACTTGGATCTCTACCAGGAAAATTGTTACATTCTGAAGTTAACACACAAATTGATTATTGCGGACAGGCAGTTTTGGGTGTTTCCTTCCCTTGTTTCTCGCTGGTTGCTTTGATGTTGAAATGTGTCTTAACTTATACTCAGTGAGATGAAATTCACACAAACAAATAACCATTAATGCTCAAAGTACTGTGGCGAGACTTGATAAATAGAATGCTGCTTTGAATCCAACTCCCGTTTAGTCTCGAGTCAAACTAACTGGATCAGTTGTTATGATTCTAGTTTTCTTTATTGTATCAGACAACCATCAGGGTAGGGGGCTGGAGATAACCATTTTTTTAAATTTAAATTTTAATTACTACCGAACAAAGCTTTTACAGCTATATCAGTAAATAGAATAGCTTTGTATTCATGATCATTTATTATATTGTTTAATTCCCTGCCTAAAATGAATTTGTTAGGCTGGTGGCTAGTAAAAGCTATCAAATAAATAGCCATGGTCAACTCTTACGCAACTCTAATTGTTTCTGTTTGAATATTGTCATGTTATTTTTGTTTGTATTTCATTTGATTGTAACATTACATGGTATAATGTTTCAACTGGACCCCGCCCCATACTGACGTGATTAGAGTTTTGTAACATTACGTGGTATAATGTTACAACTGGACAACAAGCTTACTACCCGCTCCAATAAATTCAACTCAATTAGGATCCCTACAATAGTATTTTTCTCTTTTGTAGTTCTTGTAGGCTTAGAAGACATAATAGAAACAATGCTGGACAATATATTTATTACTCAATCCAATTCTAAGTATTAATTTGTTCGTGTACTTAAATACTAATCTGCTCACAATAGAATCCTGCAAGGTTGGCCGGCACCTGGAATCCTATACGGGCGAGTGGTCAAGGGAGATCCAGTGGGTCACAAAGCGACCCGGCACTCCGACTTTTACTAGCTGAAATGAACCAGAACTATCAACATCAACTAGAAGACAATTATGTATCCGACCCCTGACGGAGACTAGAGGAACCTCCTTCAAAACATCGGGTGATTGGAGATATTCACGGATATTCCGATGGAGCAAGCGGAATCAACAATGGTGTACGTGTCTGTTTGAAGGCATCGTTGACGTCATCATGCATATGTTTGGTGAATTCCCACCCCCTTCCATAACAACGAAATCCCTATATAATGGCCGTGCAAGCTTGCCAATAATGACTATCCTACGATCAACGATCGACGACAGACCATTGTCATGGACCTGGACAATGGCTGGAGAAAACTTGTAAAATGTATCAAAATCGTCGCTTAGACGGGTGAAATTATGAACTCTAACTTATTTATCAACTTTAAATTTTTGCATATAATATTCAGTTTAAAAATCTAACGTATTAATATATTTGATCGTCAAACAATGTCTAAATATTCTATCTTAGATATGTGCCGCTCGGGCGCTGGACTTTTGCTTATATTTTTATTCTCGTAAATATCCTCAGTTATGTGCTGATTAGAAGTTTGACTTGTTAATATTATATTGTTTGGAATTGTAAAGTATTTCCTTTTTTTTTGAAGTAACTTTTCATATTTAAAATTATGGTTTGAATTAACGTAACATGATGTAACTTTTTATTGGAATTTAAATTAGGATGACTTTAATCTTTAGTAACGTAAGTTCTGTTTGAACAGCTAAAGTTTTGTTAATTGATGGAACTGTTTGTTCCATATTCTCAGTCAGATCTGATAGACCCGTGGGAGTTTGGCTTATGTCTGGTAGTCAAACCCTCACGTTGTGTAAACTTTGTTGTGTAGTCGTCAAATTTAAATCTTTATATTTATGATATCGTTTTCTGTGAATTACGAAACCTTTGGAACCATATCAAGGTGCCCATTAGGCCCTTATATTTTGTATCGTATTTAAAAATATTCGCTTTGTTATTGTCTCTTATAGACTGGACTATCAATATTATGATGGATTTCATGTTTCCTTTTGTTAAAACACTTGCGCAACTTTAATGATATAAAGTTGTTGGCTTCGAGCATAATTTCCAACTGTACTCATAATGATATAATGAGACCATTTTTTGTTATCTGCGCTATTGTCATTTAATTGAATAAACTGCTCATTTTGTTGAATCTATATATTTTTTATAATTTCCATTTTATGTATGTTAAGTTCATCCTCTCCTTTTATCCATTTTAAGGTCGGGGGGTACAGGACTCAGAGAGGGTGCAACATGATGAACATTTAAAGTGATGCAATGCTACTTATTATCATATAAATCTTTTCTTTACCATTCAGTATGAATCTTGTATTGCATATTGTGAGTGTATTATTTACTGCAGTATTATACTGTAAAATTATTTTGTTGTTGAAAATGTGTAGTAATTAGTCGCTTGTGTGTGTGTGTATATATATACACACACAGCGACTAATTATACTACTTTTTTAAAACCTAAATTCAGTAGATAAAAACAAATTCTAAATTGACCAAACACAGAATTTTTCTTGTTAACACATCTTTTAAGTAATGAAATTGAGTAAATGGAACTACATTTAAGTGTAAATCTGTTTCAAGTGCCTCATCTATAAAATTAGCTCCAAATAGTAAAAAAAAAACTTACTAGAAAATAGAAATAATGTCTACTTTGGTTATGGACACAAATAAAGTGATTTTATCAATACAATTGAGAAGAACTTTACATATTAAACCAATTAAACCAACATGGTTGGGAAGCAAGATACCACTTTATTAAAAACTAAATCATTAAAATATTGTAACCACTATAGGCGATATAATTTTTTCAGTAATACAATATTAAATTTCAGCATTAAAACTGCAATGTGTGATGTTTTGTAATAACATGAGCCTTTAAGCTTCCTTTTAGTTTAGTTTTGTGAGGACAGTAAGGACATTTAAACTGTGGCTCTTTGTCACACTCAAACTTTATATGACTGGCAAGCCCTCTACTGTAACGATATTTCTTGCCACAATTCTGACAACAATGTACACCTGGTGGTATACTGGGGTACTTGTTTCTCTCACTTAGTGTATTAATACTGTTGTAAACAAAGTTGAATTCATTCTCTTCAATTGACTGAGGGTTGTTGGTATTTTCAAATATATATCATTAATATCTGAAACAAATGTTTTCAAATTAATTTTAGTGGAAAAAGCCATGGCTCAGTTGTTAAATAAATACAACAAATTATTAAAAGAAGTGTAATACCCAAATCATATTACATTCATTCAAATTGTGTAAGTTATGGTAAAAAAAATATTTTAGCTTTAATAAAACGAGATATTTTACTTATTAGATTCCCAGCTTCGAAATAAGACTCACTAATTGTAAGAATTAATAATTTAACAATTTGATTGATGGGTTTAGGTGTCAAAACCTTGGGACATCGTTTCTCAAATTAGCTCTAAAAGTATATTTAATTTGAATTGGAAAAATGTACCATATAGTGGTTATATATTTTCATCTTTAAACATTCTCTGACTGACAAGTATATGTCTTGAATATGTTAATGCACCCTATTATTTATTATTGAATTTATTATAGTACATGCTTCCATTAAAATCCTATATTTATTTTAATCATTTGGATGTGAGTTAACTTAAGTCTGTTGTTCAAGTTTAAAATTGAACAGTGAAAATAATAATAATAATAATAATAATAATAATAATAATAATAATAATACTTAACACCGCATCTTACTACCCGTTGGGTTGTATGCTTAAGTACTAATTACGCTAATGGGTTAGGATTGGGAAGGTTTAATATAGAGGAAGCATACCTGTATTTGCGTGGAGGGAGAGTGGAAAACCATTTAGGAAAAAACCCCTCCAGATCACCCAAGCAAGATTCAAACCTAGATCTCCCTGTCCTCAACAGTCTAGCTCACCATTAAACTAGCACTTTAGCTAACTACGCCACCAAAGTGGGTAACAACAATGAAAATAAAACAGAGTATCTCAGGGGGGAGAATGAAATATGTTGTGTTGGAGGAAAAATTTGGATGAAATACAGTTCATTTAGAAACACAAATACTTCAAATTTGGGTCACATGGTAGTTAACTGCTATGAATTAAAAATTAATAAAAGTGGAAGAAGTATTTACTGTTGTAAATCGAAGTTACCCATTTACACAATATATACAAGGCTTACAGCGAAAGGTTTTATTGATGTCTGGAGGTAGGATTGAAATATGTTTGTAAGGAAACATAGCATGTATAGAGGGAAAGAATAATTTTTTTAAAAGAGGTCATCCATGGTGTGAGGATTCCTAGCACTATCACATACTCTTATGCACGTGTGAGTGGAATTATGGCAATTTAATAAGAAAAAGTTGGGAACATTTATTTAAGTTTGCACAGGTGTGACGGCCAATCTTTTAATAATTCAACATTAATAATCAGAACAACTCCTCCAAGAATTTGTAGTAAATTATGATTAAAGCAACTTTTCAAATGACCTTGTGAGAAAACATTAGTAATTTGTCAGAAAGTTTTATAAACACACCTAAAAGACTTTAGCAAGAGCAAGACGGGTGTTGTTCAATGCTAGTGACCGTTATATATAAATTTGACCATCTGTGGAAGAATTGATGCTGTAATGGACCACAAGGCGCAAGATAAAACCAAAACAATAATGGCTGGTTTGACAACCATACGTTTCAAGATCCGTTGTATACCATTGCCTTTACTTTAAAAGAAAATGAACTGTGCCCATTCTATAGTTTTGCCTGGTGATAGCCTGACCACACATGTGCACAACGTGTCATTAGTGTGTGGGAAAAGTGAAAACAACATTTGGTCTGTATAGCACTCACATTTCTCAGCCACATGTCACAGTTTTTTGGAACATCAAACAAACTGCCAAGGAGAAAAGGAAGAAAGTTTGTTTGGAACGAATTATTTCCATCATAACAAAGCAAATATTGTTTTTGAAATTAACAATCTGTATGGTAAAATACTTATAAAACCTTTCCCTTCAAACATTAATAATCTAGGGATTAAACTTCTTGGACTTCTACCTTGAAAAATTGGCAAAATCATATAGTATTATGATAATATAGTATTATAGTTCACTCTGAAAAACTGTAAACAGAACTGAGTGTTAAGGTGGGGTTGTAGGGAATGTGAGAAATAGTCAGTATTTTGGTAGTTTTTATAGCAAAACATTTTTTGATCAAAATAAATCAAATATTGTTTCTATACAAACATAGTGTTTAATTTTCTTCATACGGTGATATTAACATTTATTGAATATTTGTCAGGGTGTCCTGGAGTTTAATTACACTTTTTTCTCTTGATTTAAAGTGTTTGCCATATAATGCCACTATGCTCTTGACAGATATTCAACAACTGCAAAAAAAACTCACCTTTTCTTGCGTTTTCTACATCTCATCCATTGATTATATAGAAAGAAAAGTGTAGTTTTTCATGTCCATAATTTTGAAATACTATTTTTGACTAAGAAAATTAAAAAAAAATTGATTTAGTTTATCACAATAAAACAAAAAAATCATTAGAATATAGCTTTGCAGAAGAAAAATAATATATATTGCATGTTTTAAAAACAAGCATTTTATTTTACTATATTTATATAAAAAATTGAATGGTTTTGTACAGGAAGGAAGTTAATTATTTTTTCATCTTATATTAGTCATTGTGAAGATGAGGTAAACATACTTAAAATATAATTTTTTTTAATTAGGCTATATTAATATTGTGTGTGAGAAACTAAATTAGTTAAAATGCGTTTATCTATTGTACAATGATCAATTTAGGAGTTAACAATTCATTACATCATGTTCATTTGAATAATTTAGTTTATCTTTGTGGTCTAATATAAATTAAATTTTTAAAATCATATACGATGGAGTCTCGGAAACTCAACCTAATGTGGACTGAGATGGTGTTGAGTTATTGAAATGTCGAGTTTTACTATTGAACCTGCATAAGAAGCATGTTTACTAAGTAATGTTTACTAAACAAGGATGAATCACAATACAGTATTGAATATTATAGGTACAGTTTTACTGTATGTACTGTAGCATTGTACAGTACAGTAACAGTAATATATGTACAGAACAATATATTACGAGTTAATATAATTGTGTATATACATAAGTGTAATATACAGAAATGCAGTATATTACTGTACATATAATATTGTATTGATTATAATAACATGTTACTGAGCTGGAAAACTAACAAACACAGAACTTGTAAAAACCCCAAAATACGACTGTTCCACTCGAGTTACACAAACAAACTGAGAGGTTATACAGTTGAATGACCTTGGATTGTGATGACTGGTGCCAACAACTGGGTGTATGTGCATGTGTCAAGTTACACGGAATATTACGTTATCATCGAGTGTTGAGTTTCAGAGACTCTACTATACTTGGTAATTTTTTTAATTTAAAACCAACTTAGATTTCACTTTTAACCTCTTACAGTCTTCAATGAGTAGTTTTTTTAGATTCATAGTGTAGTTTTATATGTATTAGAACATTATCACACATGTTGCTTGTGATTATCTGACACCTTAGCGCATTTGCTAGTGTGTCTGTCACTGAGCTAAGGGTCCCGGGTCCAATTCCTGGCATGGCTGAAAAAATTTATCATTGGTGAAATGTGGGGTTACCCATTCACTGTGATGAATTTATGGCTGAGGACTGGATATTGGGCCTGTTCTAGTCTTTAAGTTATATTATAAGGCATATGAAGCTACGACAGGCCAAGCAAGCCAGTAGTGGAAAATAGACCACAGGCTGGAAACAGTAATGAGTGTGTGTGTATATATAATAATATATATATATATGTGTGTGTGTGTGTGTGTGTGTCCATTACTGTTCCAGCCTGTGGCCTTGGTCACTTTTATATATATATATATATATATATATTGCTTGTGATTCGCTTGGTAATGTGAAATCATATAAAATATGATGTGAATTATCTATTTTCACAATCAACTTTATTTTTATTCTATCTGTAGCATACTGTACAATATAATAGTTCAAACCTAAAAAGTAAAATTGAAAAATAAACATTTTTGCCTTAGCTATCATTGGCTACACTTAGACTGCATGATTTTGAAACCTTATCTTGTGTTACATTATATATTGATTAAAATACTTTTTTACTTGTTCTCTATTCATTCACATGATCTGTAATAGATATGTATGCAATTCAGGTTTGGACAAAGAACTGCTCTGATGACCATTGGCATAATTTCTATCGTAAATTACCAGCTAGTTGACCACAAAGATCACAAATCTTTATCCTGGAAAACCAAAGTTTAATCATAACTATTGCAAAGTTTGATGTGACCTTTATCTTTTCTTCTGGCAAATGTATTGCAGTTCATTAAATTCATTTTATTTATTTTGTTTTGCTTTCTAAATATTTAAAGTGATTGCTAGTCAGTATTGATGTCATAATCTAGTGGCAACCTCTAGCACACCGACTGGTTTTATCTGAACCTCGAAAGATTTAGCAAACAAACAATTATTTTTATGAAATAGACTAATAAGTATTTAATATATCAGAAATATAAAGTTGACATTTTTTGGTCAATATCTTTTTCAAACTGGCCCACCAAAATTATTTTAAAACCCTATCAGAGATTGACATCGTCAACAGATTGTGAAGCAACCTCCCAAAAATATGTTTTGGGATTATTTTACATCAAGTGGGTCTGGGAGGCTAATTCCAGTTAAAGGGATGATGAATTCATCAAAATATATCGAGACTATAAAAAAGATTAGAACTGTGCCATTCGTGCAGACCTTTGCTGGCAGTGATGG
>JBCFYV010003508.1:10156139-10169303 GCA_039000515.1 Timema cristinae | reverse complement strand
TGCCGTCAATAAATACTAGGACAAATAAAGTGCCAACAAGGGAAGAATGAAAACACTATCCGTGCAGGCCAATATACAAAACTAGCCGTGTTCCGCACTTTGCACACCCAAAATAGTAACACAGAAAAAGAGGTACCAACAAAAATGTTTTGAGATACTGACCCAACTAGGTCCTCAAATAAGGGTGTTAGACCATTTTGTAGCCATGCAAAAATTAAAACAAGTCATAAGTTAATGTGAAGTCAAAAGGACTTAAAACTGAATAATGAACTTATGGAGAAGAGGAAGCTTAAAGCAAGGTCCTTACTACATATAGGGTTCCAAACTCGTGTATTGAAGCTATGTTATATGAACACAAGGAAAACATACAGTCAGACTATCTGACTAAAGTAATTAAGTTGGGTTGACACCAAACCAAAATTAGTCATTCTGACTAAATCAACAAGTCTGAAGGACTTGGACAACATTATAGTCGACTCGACTAAGTAAACTAAGGCCCTCCGCACACGGGTCGACTGTTTTGCAACACGAGTTTCAAACCGGTTGCACATCAGATTATTGTGCAACTGGTTTGCAATCGATTGATGTTCTTCATCCGCACACGAACGTGACTGAGTTTGAATCAGTCGACAGTTTCATAGACCATAGTAATATAGAGTGTTGCGATTGAAACACGTTTAGTATAAATTCTTGAAGCTAATTTTGGCAACATGTCAAGTAGTAGTTCAGATGAAGAAGACATAGTTGACTATTATCAATACCGCAGACTACGAAGAGCAGTACGAAGGGAATATTGGCGCCATCCTTATATAGAGAGAAATATCAAGTGCAGGTTGTTCGTTGCAGCAGAACAATTAAATAAAACAGACACCAAGTTTATAGCATTTTACAGAATGTCCAAAGATTCTTACCTGGAATTAGTAAAGATGGTTGCTCCTACCATACAGAAGATGGACACAAATATGAGAGAGTGTGTGACTGCAGAAGAAAGAATATTAATAACTTTGAGGTAAGTTTTATTTATTACTCATTATTTTGGTTCAAACACAGAATTACAAAAGTCTAATTTAAAGAAATAAAAATTACAGTAAAAAATTAAGAAAGCTACACTTCTGTTCATATCTTAAGGAATGTAGTTGAAGTAAAATTTTCACATTTTATAATAGTTGGAATTGAGAGCCCCTGCAAAGTCTGTATAAAACTGGTGTGTTGGCGATGCTTGTTCCTGTAATGATTCTGAAACCGGAGAAATTGCTGTGGTATGTGAAGGTTCGGAGGTATGCGAAATGCCAGAGGTATGCGTTGAATCCGACTGTGGTGAGTCAATTGTGATAAATGATGAAGAGTTGAGCAGTGATGGGGTTGATATCTCATCAATAACGCTGAAAATTTTGCTCTTGAAAAGTTTAATTTGAGAATCAGTAAATTCTTCTATTTCAGGCATCAAGCTCAGTAAAAACATTTTGAGAGCCTCTTTCCTTTCAATTTTGTGAGAGCTAGTAGCTTCTACGTTAGCAGTTGTTTCTAGTCTTGCTTTTTTGGCTTTGAAATACTCAGCCACACATTTATCTGCGTCCACCGCCGATTTATTTCTGACATTCAGGCTTTTCTTAGATCAATTTGGTTGAGGCAGTACTGTTCCCTCAGGTGATGCTGGGGGGAAGGTGGATGGTGCTTGTATCATAGGTGGTGGTGGTGGTGGTGGCGATGATGCTTGTGAGGATTGCACCATGTCTGATGAATCTTCAAGAGAGCCACTCTCATCATCACATCTTTCTAAATTTTCAAATATTTCTTCTGTCGTTTCATGCTGTGGTATTTGTGGCAAATTTCCGGATGAGGGAGGAGCCAACGCTTTTATGAATGGCACACAAAACTGCATGGCATCTGCCAAATAGTATGCCTTTTTCTTTCTTCCGGATCCACTTGGCGGAGGCTTCAGTTTACGTGAGAAAACTGTACGAAGATTACGCCATTTCTCTTTGCACTCAGCCGCTGAAATCAATGAAACGAATACAGTTACACATTATGTTAAAATACAGTAACACTAAAATAAAAATAATCTTTATTTATGTTTTTAATGTCTATGTTAGATTTATTTAATTTTTTAGAGGTACTTGGCAACAGGATGCACATTTGTGTCACTTTCTTTATATTTTGCAAGAGGGGAGACCACACTCGGAGCTATTGTTAAAGATACTACTAAAATAATCTGGGACGTATTGAATGAAATATATATGCCTATACCGGCAGGAGATCAATGGAAAATAATTGCTGATCGTTTTGAGATGATATGGAACCTTCCAAACTGCATTGGGGCTGTGGATGGGAAGCACATCCGAATAGAGAAATTTCCAAACACTGGTTCTCAAAATTACAATTACAAGTTATACCATTCTACCGTACTAATTGCGTGCTGTGATGCAGATGGACTTTTCACAATGATCGAACCAGGTTACGCCGGAAGAAACAGTGATGGAGGTATTTTCAACGCCAGTGCAATGAAATTCTGGATGACCCATGGGGGTTTTGACATACCTTTGCCTTCCCCGTTGAGATACGATGAAACAAACCGTCCATTTCCTTACTATTTTGTGGGAGATGAAGCGTTCCCATTGTCATGCAATTTAATGAGGCCCTATGCAAAATGAACCCTTGACAATGTGAAAAGGATTTTCAATTACAGATTGAGCCGTGGAAGGAAAACAATTGAATGTGCCTTTGGAATGGCAGCAGAAAAGTTTGCGGTATTAAATGGGCCCATACGATGTCGAAAAGCAGGAACAGTGAATGACATTGTAAAAGCTGCTTGCGTCCTCCATAACTACGTACGTAAACGAGAGGGGATTGATTACAGGCCACCAGCTACGGGAGAAGATAACGAGATTGCGGGAGTAGCTATCAACATGACAAGACAACTTGTAATACATGACGGTTCTTCGGCGGCTACTTTAAGGAATTATTTGGCAAACTATTTTCTTTCTTCTCGTGCATCTGTACCCTGGCAATGGAAATACACTGTACCAGAAATAAGGAATAATATTATTAATTAATATTATCTATTAACAATATTAGTGGTGTATGTTGTTAAATGTTGTTAAATTAATACCTAACAAAAATAATAAATAAAATAAATACCACTACATACCTGTAATTTGTACTTCGGCCGCCACCTCTTGCCATGCTTTTTCAGTGATGTCTTTCCTGGAGTACCCAGGAAGCTTATAATTATATAGCACTTCACGCTTTTCCACCTCTTCAACGAATTTTATATTCCACGTTTGATCATTCATTTCGAATGTTGACCAACAACACTTCAAAATGTCAATAATATACACTATAACAATGCTATAATAAGAATATACGCTATAACAACGCTGGAATCACACGTCTTCAACAATTTCACAACATGCAACCGTGCAACTGAAACTGTTTCGCGACCTGCAAGCACGATCGCAAGTGACCAGTTGGAAACTGATTTCAAACCGGTCCCATTTCTGTCGACCCATGTGCGGCTCCCCACTCCCCTACACGTGAAAGGTCACCAAACAGTTGCATGTACAACCGGTTTGAAACTCGCGTTGCAAAACAGTCGACCCGTGTGCGGAGGGCCTAAGTCAAAAGGTTAAATTAACAAAAATTAGTCACTCAGACTAAATCAACAAGTCTGAAGGACTTGGACAACATTCATATAATACTTGAAACATCAGACAAGAGTCCCTCGACAGCGACACCCACGACCCAACCATCAGGGCCAGCTGTTACTTCTTGGTGTTGGAGCAGAGGTTCCTCCTTCAAGGATATCTGATGATGAACTACAATCCTGTGAACCTAGAGGTCACCCGTTATATACTCTATATCCTGACTAAACCAGACCAAATATGGACATCTAAATAAGAAAAAGGAAGAAAGAGGTAGGTTTGGAACAGTAGAGAAAGAGTTGCCAAGGTTGTTCACTATGGCAGCAGCGCTCGGGTTCGCGGAATTTGACCCTTCTTCAACTTGGAGTTCAAGGGTTTAGACGTCTGTTTGAAACTGCCATGCTTTCGCTTCCGCCATGCTGGCAGCATACTGTATTGAAGCATGGTGATTGTATCCGGGAACATCCACTTAATGTAAGTAGAATAAAAATGATATTTTTGCAGAATATATCAGTTTTACTTCTCTTCTTTGGATTCCTTTATTTCAGTTTAGTATTATGTGCAGATTACGGCTTGTAGATGTCATATCACTTGGTTGACATGTTTCACACTTAATCATGGTGCTCATTGCTGTCCAAAAAATATTTTTTTAATTTCTTTCTTTACAATCTATTAACGAAACCACGACATATTTTGGTAAAGAAGATAAAGTTTGTCCTGATGAGTTCGAAGCATGATTAGTTATTTCGGACTATGTGCTATCTATCATTATAATACAATATTATTAGCAACCAGAAAGCTGTCTTGGTTCCTTCAAAAGTAGTCTTTTATATATTGTCTAGTTTCTTAAAAATAGTAAATATTTTACTTATAAAAGACAGCCACTTTTACTCGCGAGTTTTGGGTTCAAAAAGAAACCACAGCTATTATGCATACTTACATTCTAATTAGTTACATAATTTATCATTTTAAAATCTCATATAGATATCTAAACGGGTCTTACTAGTAAAACTAAGGTTATTAGCTCAAAAAATTATACTTTTTTTTTTGCTTATACTTTTAATATAAACAAATTTTGCTTGTAAATGTATAGCTATACATTTATTTTAAAACTTGATCATTTAATTGTAATTCACGGCTATTTATATATGTTAAAATATTGTGTATTTAACTAAGATTCAAAAACATTGTAGAAGAAAAATAAAAAACCGCTAGTTATTTTTTAATAAAGACCATTCTACATTTTCAATATGACTGGTAAAAGCCGAAACATGTAGTTGCATCGTCAATCCAGCCTAAAGGCGTAGGAATCTTAAGGAGAGGAACCAAAATACTCCATTAAGTAACATCCTTTTGAAATTCTTCATTAACATATTTAATGTCTTTAATAATTTATTTTATGATTCTTATCACTTCTTTATTTCAATAATAATGTAATTTTAATGTCATGACCACAAAGAACAATATCTTCAGGTTGATGTGTATATTTTAGCAAAATGTATAATTGGTCGATTTTTTTTAGCATGGGATCGCATCTTACTACCCATTCAGGTTATATGCTTATGTACTAATTACGCTAATAGATTTAGGGAGGTCATATTTATAGGAATTATACCCAAATTTGCATGGAGGGAGAGTGGAAAGCCATTTTGAAAAAACCACCCTCAGTAGGCTACACCCAACTGATATTCGAACCTCGATCTCCCTGTCATCGTCAGTCTAGTCTACTGTAAGAGTAGCATGTTAGATCACGCGGCCACCAAAGCGGTTGTGAATTAATAAAGAGTGGATCATTAAAAATATACTGTTATTAATTAGGTAACAAGTCTTCGAGTTATAGAGTACAAAAAAGCACAGTAAAGTGCAAAGTACAGCAATGTAAAAATAGTAATGAAAATTGTAAATTATCAATCCTTATATATATTGTACAATTTTAAAGATTATGTCGAAGTTCAGTTTGCAATTAAATGGAAGGTCCTGATAAATAATTTGAATTTCACTTTGATGTTGTTTCCTTTAACCTACCAGAAAGCTACATATATATGACTGCCTCTGTGGCCAAGTGGTCACAGCTCCTGGCTAGAGATTCAGAGGTCCTGGGTTTGATCACCAGCACAACCAAAATTGATCTGTGAAGCAGTTGGTCCGGAACAGTGTCAAACTCAGCTTCATGAGGACAAATGAGGAGCTACTTGAATAAATAAATAGTAGCTCAGGTTTAGAAAACTGAGATTAACGGCCAAAGGGTTTGTTGTGCAAATGTTGGCACTATCATCGATAACGGCGACGCCCACTCAGTCAGTATAGCTCCCTTGTGGGTTCACATCACGGAGAGTTGAAATGTCTATACAACACTTACTAAATGTAATAAACATATTTTTTGCATATTTAATTAAAAGAGAAATCCATACATTTAAATTTATGGTTTTAAACCTATTGTAATTTTAAATGTTTTAGTACTTTGTAACATTTACTTTGAAATAGACAGGCCTAAAATAAAGTACTTTTAATCTGAAACATTTTTCAAGATATTTGTTAGTATATATTATGTTATAAATTATGACTATAGCTACATATATCACAACAGGTTTTAACCCACATAATTAGAGCAGTCATATATGACAATAATTTTCTAAAAATGTTAAATATATTATTTATAAATTCCATCATGATCAGTTAGATTAAATTGTACAGTGAAATAAGGTAAACCAATCTTGGACATTTATGTAATAATAATTATAAAATGCAATTGAAAATGTTTAAACTGTCAATCACATTTTATAGGTAACTATTATTTCATACATATATGTATGAATGAAATAATAGTCACCTATAAAAAGTGATTGAACAGTTTAAACATTTTCAATTGTATTTTATAATTATTATTACATATATGTCCAAGAATGGTTTATTTCACTGTACAATCTAATCTAACTGATCATGATGGAATTTATAAATCATTATATTTAACATGTTTAGAAAATTATTGTGATAAATGACTGCTCTAATTTTGTGGATTAAAACATGTTGTGATACATGTAGCTATAGTCATATATAACACACACTATATATTATATTTAATATTTATATATTAATATTATTATAAATATTATTTATAAATATATTTATATATATATATTAATTTTTATATATTAATATATAAATATTTTTAATATATTTTTTTATATTATAATATATATATATATATATATTATTACAAATTTCAGTATTTAACATATATCTCATAAAAATTCATTTGAAGAACTAATTTTGATGAATAATATAATTTGAAGATGTTTTTTATATTCCTAGAAAAAACCTCTTTTTGCTTAATGAGGTCATTTTTTTTATTTGGAAGATAAGAATTATAACATTGAATTAATAGGTGACAAAGTTTTAACTGTAAAACAAATTATGTATAAAGATTTGTTTAATATTTTGAAGATATAATTTGAATATAACATTCATGTTTTATATCATTTGTAGCAAGAAATGACTTAGGAGAAAGGTAACCATTTTTAATAAACTATTTTATAAATATTTTTTCAGATGATTTTCTATAGTTTGAATATATTCTTAATTTAAAATAATATGATTTAAATACATAGTCTGAACATTAGGCCTACATGATATATGTTAGTGATGCTTTGTAATTTTGACGTTCTAAGAAAGCTGATGATTTATCAACTGAAACTAATATATAAATATTTGTTTCAGATAATTATGAGTGTCATTTTGAAGATACAACCTTGATATGAATATCATAAGCAGGTCTCCTCTTAACTTTCCACAATTATTCGAGACCAATGAACTCAACTTTGTTCATGGCATTATTAACACACAAAGTGGAAGAAACAAATGCTCCAATATCTCACTGGGGGATCATTGTTGCCAAAGCTGTGGCAAGACTTACCGTTACAGTAGGGGGTTGGCCAGTCATATAAAGTTTGAGTGTGGTAAAGAACCACAGTTGCAATGTCCCTACTGTCCTCACAAAACTAAACATAAAGGAAACTTGAAATCCCATGTTATCACAAAACATCACAATTACAGTTTTAAAATTGTTGTTTAAAATCCAAGACTTTTAATATAATATATAATGTGCAATAAACATATGTTTGAGATTTATATTTAATAAATCTGTGATAAGTTTATAGTGCCATATTGGCATATTCATTTACATTTATCGAAAAGTATTTATTCTGATTTGTAAATTAAGTGAGAATATTTTTAATTCTGAAGATAGGCCTAGTTATGTCTTAAATATTTCATAATTTATCTGGCCAGTTTCAAACACTATAGTAAAGCATTTGGAATAGTTTTTTATTACAATATCTTGGTCTTTCCTCGGCTTGATCATAAAAATAAATGTTCGTTATTTGCTAAAATTAGTTTTGGTGTTGTTTTTTTATACCGGTATGTATACACACTCACATTAAAGAAAGCTAGAGTGAGATTATATGGCCATGTACTGAGAATGGAAAAGGAAGGGGTTCCAAGAAGAACGATGGAGCTAAAGAACAATTCCATTTGTAATGGATGTTAAGTTTCTCAAATATTTAATTATTTCATTGCAAACAATTTTGCTACGACCATTCCACTTAGGATACTTTAAACACTTTTACATCAAACTGCCTTGCTCCAAAAATTGTATGGCATTAGAGAAATTGCTGATTCAGAAGTGTAACAGATTTTACTTACAGGGGAAAAGGTAAGGGTAAAATGAGCATTCCTTTGAATATTTCAGTCCCTACACTTGATATGATTTTTTTTTCCAACTGAAATGTATTGTCCATAACTTATGAACACAATGGGGTGGTTATTTAAATAAATAAATGCAACTATAATTATAATTATTATTATTATTATTAGCACCGCGTCTTACTACCCATTCGGGTTGTACGCACTTACGCTAATGTGTAATGGTAGGGTGATTGTGAGATGAAATGAAGGACATAGAGTTTAACGTGGAATCCGAACCACAGTGGTGACCTGGCATTCCACACATTCACAAGATGTCTTGTCAGAGGTGAAGGAAGAGTTTGGTTATCAGATAAATCTGTGCCGGGAGCGAGGATTGAACCCCGGCCGCCAGCATAGAAGTCTGACACCTTACCCCTTGACCACCAGGTCACCGCAACTATAATGATTTTAAGTTCATTTTACAGTGTAACGAATGTTACATTGATTTTGTAACAAATGTTACATGTGTTCCAAAAATACACATTTTTGTTTATTTTCAACTGTTAATTTTATAAGTTTGTTCTATAGAATGACTTGTACATTTAGATTGTGAATCAGAGAAATTATTGTAAAAACAAGCAAAATAAAGTATGATTCATATGTAATAAAGAACTAATAGACTAAATTATACTTTATTTAAGGAAAATGTTAAGTTTCCACTGGAAAGCAAATAGTTTTAAACCATAAACTTTATCAGACTACAAAACATACCATCAGTTTTATACTTAAATACATTTAAATATGTACAGTTCAAACAAACTATTTTTCTTTAACGTCCACTGCAGCTGGGAACTCGTATATCATGTGTCATTTCACTATCTTCAGTTTTGGTGCCATCAAAATGTATTCAATTTGTTTGAAGTGGATATACTTCTTATCAGTTTCATCAATTTTGAAAAATTTGCTGTTTTTTCTCCATTGTTTCAAAAACACAACCCTAACTTCGTTATTTTTACACATTGTCTGACAGACACCAGCATATATGTAGAAAATTGGTCTGTTTTCAACGTGAAACTTAACCATAACATAGACCCCTGGTTTTATATCTGAGGGTAATGGATAATGATGCTCATTGTCTACCTTTAGAGATGCAGTAGATGACTCCGACCAAGACTCTTCATCTGGAGGAAGCACATCAGTTTCAGAGTCGGATTCAGAGTATACATCATTGTAGCGTAGATGCCTAACACAACTTGGCACTGGCCTTCTCGCGTTCAGACTGGACCTGTATTCTGTTCACAACAGATGTGGAAGTGAGACCAGCAAATATATGACTACTGTCACACTTTCTAAGTGATGGAAGTTTCTGATCCCAGCTATGTGTCGAGCATGCTCCCACCTCTCAGTCAAGAAAGCAGCAGTAGCCTCAATACCGAGAACAGTACATTGACAGTTTTGCACAGCTTTAGTGCACACTCGTAAAATTCTAGTGCTGTGTTTACTTGAGCTGTTCTTGCTTTCATAAAGTTCCACACTTCCTCTTAACCTGGCCACCCATAGCATCAACGGATCCTTTTCCGTGTCCTGGGGCAAACATGTTCCATTCAACCTCAGTAACACCCAAATCATCAGCAAGAAAGTAAATGTTCATTGCTGTATATTAACTTTTGAACTGATCAGTGTAATTATCAGAGAAAATGAAGATATGTTCTACATTCTCACTAATTTGAATGTCAGCCACAATCATCTTCAGAAATAGCCATGAAGATACTTTTAAAAGATTTGCATCATCACTCACAATAACATAAGAAGCAACACCATTTTTGTGCCATACACAGCAAGTAAATACTGTAACTTGGGAATGATGCCAATTAGCACCTTTAACAGGTTATATAAAAATATATGTGGTAATTAGAAAGTCATATACTTAAATGTGGGAAATGTATAAGATATTTCAATAAAATATGTGTAACATCCATTACACTGCATTCCTTTAAAAATAACTAAAAAAATATTTCAAAATTGTTTGAGGTTAGGTTAAATATATCCTTACTTTGAGAAGTCTTGGGTGAAAACAAATTACTATATACTGGATACAATCAACTTTTGTATATTTATTGTAACAGATGTTCACAGGAACACCCACCAATCTGTGATATATTAAAGGTAATAACATACCAACAATTGTCTCTCTTCAACATTCCATTGGAAACAGATGATAGTCAACTTTTCCACATGGATATTTAGTGAAATAATTGTACAATCAGAGTAAAAGGTTGCCAACCGTGGCATGTTTAAATTACCATTTTGCTCCTTTTCCAAGTCTCTCAAAAGTGATGACAGAAAATAATATGTTAGATTAAAAAAAAAGTTTCATTTATAAATAATATAGAATTTCTAGGTTTGAAAAAGTCGGCAAATAAGACCTAGAAGGTAATGGGCGGAGCAGGTTGTAGCAAGTGATGAAGGAATAGAATAAGAATGGACAAAAGCAAGGGAAGAGAAATGATGGAAAGACAGAGAGGCTGGAGGTGTTTTACCAAACTGGGAGGAATAAATAATGATAATGCTGATGACATAGTGATTGAGCTTTGAAGAAGTTGCATAAAGTGAACATAAATATCTTACAAAATATTACTGGATATTTTACCAAAAAATACTAACTAGAATCATATTTTGGTACATTATTTTATTTGTTTAGTCAAAAGTCATAATATTAAAATAAAATAAACAAGTTGTCTCTAAATGTGTTATTTAATATTCCTGAATGTACTTCTCCATAAAAAGCCATTAACTAGTTTCATAAAACTGTGAATTTAAAATGGGCAAGATATAACCTAATTATTTTCACTCCCTTAAGTGCCAAACTACTTGAAAATACATTTTCAAAGATTAAGTGTCAAATACTGCATGTTCTTATATTTTTAGGTTATTTTTAAAAGAAGTAATCACATAACAAAAATAAATTTTTGAACTCAATGTGAGTTATAGGCCTAGAAATATTGATAAGTAAGTGTGAATAATTCAAATAGATGATTTTGTGACACTTTCACATAAATTTAAAGTAATAAAGCTCTACCAACCATTAAGATGTTATTAAATTTGTAACTAACAATTCACATTAGGCCTAGTTGTTTATACACTAATTTTATTTGATCTAATAAAGCTTACGGAATTTAAAATTAAACATTAACTTACTGTTAATAATATAGGTGTTGTTCACACTATAAAATCTAAATCCACAACCCCAAGCAAAGATGGGTGCTATTTACATAGGTACCAGAGCTGCTCGGATTCCACAAATTGCCCCATTCACCTAGCAACAGTATTTTCGAATTAAATGCTCAGTAGTCTGCAAAAATTTAATCTTGTTATAATTTATTTGATGTAACCCTCAAGAGGGCATGCTGTATATTTAACACGAGCAAGCACACGGGGTACTTTATACCCCGGTCAGTTTTCAATGAACTCTTGATACTTTGTATGAATGAAATAATTTGTTTTGTATGTTTTGTTTTAATTAGAATCGATTTAAACACATCACACTTAATATAATAAAAACCAATTGATAGACAATCTTTATTATTGTCTTTGTGAATGTAAAATGCCTTTTACTTTCTTTCATTTATTTGAGGTATTCAATGTGCACTTTTTGAACTGACAGATTATATCAGCACACAAGAATTTCTATGAGCGAGAGCGAAAGGAACTACCAATTTTGCCGGGAAAGGTATTCTCACATACCTTCTAAACACAATCAACACGGGACCGACGGCTTTACTTCCTCTTCGAGGGAAGTTGTGCTGCAGATTTTTATCACCCAATAAAATCCACCAATCTCGGCCGGGTTTGAACCGACGAGCATCGGGTCCTGAGGCAAGCAATTTACCTCAAGACCACAGAGGTCAAACTTAATTTTAAATGAAACTTTTTCTAATAAGATTATAATTTCCTAGTTATTATTAGCCTATTAGGCCTAGGTTTCTGTCTTACAACAGGTCCGTTCCTTTTGTCAGTGAACTTGACTTTTTTAAATTAAAATAAAAAACTTAATTCAATCAAAAATAATGTTTAGTAGGCTACTAGGCCTACTGTTTTATTTTTACATCTTTAAGCTACATTTTTTTTTGACAAAAGCATAATGTGGTCAACTTTTTTTTCTAAATAGTTTCACATTATTTGTATGAAATTAAATCTGGTTGAGCAATAACAAAACTAGATAAAAGCACCATTAAATAATTGATGATCAGCAGTTTCAGATGTCAAGAGTTAATGAAATTGGAGAAAGTGGTTTAGGTGGTGGGGAGCCTAATACACGCACTGGAGGTAAAGGACGTATTTTCCGGCCATGTCTACCAGTTTTGCGTTGCCACAAACCTGATCTTGGTCTATTTCCTAGTTCTCTATTTTTTTGTGCACTACCAATTGGTGTACTCCCATGGAGAATGTTTGATAATCTTCCTACTGTTGCCATACACTCTTGTGGAAAAGAAAACTCTTGTTTTGATGGTAATTGAACAATCACGTTGGTTCCAACATGCCGGAGTATTGTACCATATGTACCTGCAGCATGTATATACAATCCACCAGTTCCTTCATACTTCTCAATACAATGAACCTTTGTACCTATCTGCAAAGCTCCTAAAGGATAAGCATCACCTTCATTTGCACGTACAGGAATACGGGGTATGTGTCGAGATGTCTTTAATACATCTCCTGGTTTCATGTTTTCAGTAGCCAAAATATATTTAAGCTTCTTTCCGACTGCTACAAGCGCAACGTCTGCTGTCCGACATCCGTCGTTTATAACTTCAATCACTTCTTCCAAAATTGGAGGACC